>CM037853.1:22697697-22725177 GCA_021234595.1 Delia radicum | reverse complement strand
AATAAAAAGCCCGTTCAAATAGTTGAAAATTCAGATAAGACAATATAAAATAGTACCTGCATTTGCTCCACTAGAATTTTCAATGAAGTTGAGTATCACGGTCCTCTAAATTTAGGTGACCTAACTTTCAGAAGAACTAATATTGTGTTGACGGTTGTAGTCAAATTAACTAAGAATTTAGCTAAATTAACAACATTTTTAAACTGAATCAACTTAAAATTTCTGCTAAAAAGGTCTCTTCGTATCATATATATTACCTTCTCAGCAAAAAATTGTGCTTACCCAAAAGCGCTTCCAGAAGGCATAATTTAATTACGAAGCGCTTCAAAAGCATATCCAGAAGGCATAATTTTGTTCGTGAATGTCCCACTTGGTATGTCTCTTTTAAGCAGGTAAAAAGCGCTTCTATCATGTGCTCTTAAAAGCAATAATTTTATGCTTTCTTAATCAGTACGAAGCGCTTTTTTGTATGTTCACAACATTAAAACTTCCTGGCATGCGTTCTTTATTGCTTCAATTGTATGCATTATTCATTGCTTCAGAGCAGGCATTTTAAGAATGCAAGGCGGTAAAGCGCTATTTTGGAAGCATGCAAATGTAGTTACTGCTTACGACAATCCAGGTTATTAATATGAGGCCCATAAATATTACCTTAATATGAGCAAAAATTTTTGCTCCATTTTGATCTATTTCACCGATTTCCCGAGATTTTTTTTGAGAATATCTCCATCTGCAAGTTAGACTGGTAGCGGAGACGCAAACAAATAATGGTTTGATTATTGTGGTTTAAATTAATAGGTAAAATTTATTTATTAGAAAATCACGAATCACTTAAATTTCGTCGAAAAATTAGTGAGGTAAAATATCATATCTAATGACTTTAGCTAAATAACTGATTTAAACTACAAAATTATTTCAACTGAATTAGAACCCGTTTAACAGATTTTGAACTAACTTTTATTTATGAGTGTAACAATCGAATGTGAATCGTAGCAACCGAAGTTGCAGTTGGCAACTAGCAAATTTGTATCTGTATGCATGAATTATTGCTTATTAGAGCACAGAAAGAAGTACTTTTCACCTGCTAAACAGAGAAATACCTGCTAAAAAGAGAAATACCAAAATAATGCCTTCCCGAACCGCTTCTGGGTAAGCACTATTTTTCAATGTGGCAACATACACAAACAAATATTTTCTTTAATTCCACACATTAAAAATGTTGCAGGCCTCGCCGGAAGATGATTTAACCCAAAAGAACAAACACCAAAAATTTGTTTTCTTGTGTATATATTTGAGTTACCTGAGAACAATTTTGGGAGAAAAATCAAAATCTTCGAACGAGCAGTTTTTGCAAAAATCTTTTCTGGATTTGCAAAAATTAAAATTTTAGAATTTTTCCAATTTATGAATCAATGGATATAAATTTCTTGGAAACAAATAAAACTTAAGCGTACAACCTTTTTAATGAGGTATCACATGCTGACATTTTCCAATATGAAACGATAAACTATAATAGTTGTGAAGGAATTGTCGACTTTATTAAACTCCCCGGCAAATTGTGATGAACCTGACTAGCGAATTACTAGAAGATAAAGAATTTCATAGGTCAAAAAAAAAAAATCAAAAATCATTTAGGCCAGATCGAAATACTAGTATCAACCTAGCTAATATGTTTGATTTGCTTTATTTTTGTAAATATACGGAGGTTGAAAGCTCGTTATAAATTGAAAATAACATAAAAATAATCTCGATGTATATAAAAACAAAAAACTAATATATTTATAGTAATTAAATGTGCTAAAGTCCCAAAACTTATTTAACAAATTGTGAATCAATCTGATGTAGGCGTGTCCCTATCCGGATTTCATTCCTGCCTAAGGAAATCTTCAGGGGACTTTGTTATTAGAATTTCTAGAGATATTTGTTATGTTAAATCACAAACTCAATGAGAATTTCTTGTCCTCGTCTAGGAGCGAGATTCAAAATTTAAAATATCAAAGAAAAAACAAAAACAACAACAAAATATTGTCACAATTGGCTTTGTCATCTTCCAAATACTACTCTGTTTTTTTGACAGACCTAGCAATGTAGTGACGTTTATTCAAGTAAATCAACAATAGAAAATCATATGGTTTCTATTAGTGTCAGTTACATTTAAATTTGCACAAGCACCTGCATATTTGTTATTTAAATTTATTTTCATCGGGATAAACATTAATTTCATTTATAGTAATTAAATGTGCTAAAGTCCCAAAACTTATTTAACAAATTGTGAATCAATCTGATGTAGGCGTGTCCCTATCCGGATTTCATTCCTGCCTAAGGAAATCTTCAGGGGACTTTGTTATTAGAATTTCTAGAGATATTTGTTATGTTAAATCACTAACTCAATGAGAATTTCTTGTCCTCGTCTAGGAGCGAGATTCAAAATTTAAATATCAAAGAAAAAACAAAAAACAACAACAAAATATTGTCACAATTGGCTTTGTCATCTTCCAAATACTACTCTGTTTTTTTTTTTTTTTTTTGACAGACCTAGCAATGTAGTGACGTTTATTCAAGTAAATCAACAATAGAAAATCATATGGTTTCTATTAGTGTCAGTTACATTTAAATTTGCACAAGCACCTGCATATTTGTTATTTAAATTTATTTTCATCGGGATAAACATTAATTTCATTTATAGTAATTAAATGTGCTAAAGTCCCAAAACTTATTTAACAAATTGTGAATCAATCTGATGTAGGCGTGTCCCTATCCGGATTTCATTCCTGCCTAAGGAAATCTTCAGGGGACTTTGTTATTAGAATTTCTAGAGATATTTGTTATGTTAAATCACAAACTCAATGAGAATTTCTTGTCCTCGTCTAGGAGCGAGATTCAAAATTTAAAATATCAAAGAAAAAACAAAAACAACAACAAAATATTGTCACAATTGGCTTTGTCATCTTCCAAATACTACTCTGTTTTTTTGACAGACCTAGCAATGTAGTGACGTTTATTCAAGTAAATCAACAATAGAAAATCATATGGTTTCTATTAGTGTCAGTTACATTTAAATTTGCACAAGCACCTGCATATTTGTTATTTAAATTTATTTTCATCGGGATAAACATTAATTTCATTTATAGTAATTAAATGTGCTAAAGTCCCAAAACTTATTTAACAAATTGTGAATCAATCTGATGTAGGCGTGTCCCTATCCGGATTTCATTCCTGCCTAAGGAAATCTTCAGGGGACTTTGTTATTAGAATTTCTAATATAACTGTAAAAAATCAAAAGATGTTAATTGGAATTCTTCAAAGAGTGTAGGGAACAATGTTTTTGCCTCTAAAAAATCAACTTACTATCACTCAAAAAAAAAAAGTATGAACAAAAATTAAATTATTAAATTAAATTAAAATTCTTAAAATTAAGTTTTGAGATTTTCCTTAATGCAAATAGAATTGCTTACGAATGATGCAAATTTATAGGATTTTAGTTGTATTTACTTTTTATTAAGTCAAAATAAAAGGCTTTTTCTTTAATTACCCTTTCTTGAATCAGGTCAATATTCTTTAAAGATATTAGAAAATTTGTTTCTTTTAGTAAAAAAATCCTAAATTTTAAGAAGTTATTGCACTAAAAGTTAAGAAATTTATAATTGTATGAAAAAACTAAAACCAAATACGCACCGTACTTGAATTTAGTTTAAAAATTTTAACTTCTTAAAAATAAGTATAATATCTTCTTCAAAATTGTCTTAAAGCAGATTCGAAATTTACATTATATGTATAAGTGTTTTAGTTTATCAAGTAAAAGTTAAATATGTAATAAATTTCACATTCATCTATATCTCTCAAGAGATGTATGAAATTGATCACTTGACTGAAAGGTGCCAAACCTATTTTTTTAAATATTACCAAGTATTTGAAAGTATTGCCTTTTGAGAATAACCAATTAATAAATAATATTTAAAAAATAAATTAAACAGACACGTAAGATTATTAAGGCGGGATAAAAGCTTTTCTTAAAATTGATGCAATTTTTCATAAAATTGTATAAAGAATATAATTTTATTATATCAAAGTTTGTTTCCAATAAAACGTATGAAGCTTATCATTAATATAAAGAAAAGTTTTGTTTATTTTGTGATGAAAAGTGTCATGTATTTAATACATGACACTTAAAAGTAAGAAAATAACATTTTAATACTTTTTCGTCCAACAAAATTCTGTATGTACCAGCGATTGAAAATGACGAGGATAGTACATTTAATTTGGCAATGAAATTTTAAATTATTTTGCAAAATCGGTAACAAAAGTAGACTTTGGGAGAATAAATGCTTTGTAAAATTTTTTATTAAAAACAAAATTTAAGTTTTTTTCGACCTTTAATTGTGCAATGAAAATTATTCAAGTTGGGAATAAAAAGGAGAAAAAAACAAAAAACGTCTATTGAATATCCACCATAGGTGGACCTTGCACATAACAAACAAGTTTTCAATTTATTTTTTGTTCAATGGTGATAATCTTTTACTTCGAGCTCATATATATATTAGTTCTCATGTAGTGAGTAAACTAGTTTATATGAATGTTTTATGTTTGGCATGGAATTGTTACCCTCTTTCAAAACCTGTTCTGATGATGGGAACCTAGAAAATTCCCGAAATAGATCTATAAACACATTCCTGAAAGGGTTAAATAATAAATTTGAAAACAAAAAAACTCTATAGATTATTTGTTAGGACAACATCCTTATAAAGAAATATAGAGTATGGCCTCGAACTTCAATAATTTTCATTTTCATTGAAAAAATAGTATGTTATAAACATTTTTATTTTCTTTAATTTATGTGAGAAAAAAATTTTGAATTTACTTTTTGAAATGCATACAATTTTTATATGGTTAAAGGTTGAATCAGCTAGACGTAAACATAAACTCTGTATAGAAAATTATATAAGTTAAATAAGAATAGAAGATGTTGTGTTGTGCTTGTAAACCGTAAACGGACAAACTTAGTAAATTGTCTATACTGAAATACGTTTACGTCTGGCTGATTCAGCCAGACGTAAATCAATCTTAATAATTCTAACATTTATATGTTAAAACTACATGGCGTATAATGCATTTTAGTACATGCATTATATGATTCCTTTTACGCCATGTAGTTTTAACGACAATCAAAGGTATATCAAATTCGCATCCCCGTAAAATGTATGGCCATTAAAGATTTAAGTTAAAAATTAGTGAACATTTTCAATTCATCACAGACAAATTATTTTAAGTTTATAATTATAATAATTATAATTCAAATAATTTTATTTTTTTTATGATTTTGTTCATGAGTATCATAAATAATAGGCGGATTCATGTAATATCGTATATAGTGTAAACATCGTACCTTTAACACGTTAGTGTCGTTAATGCTCTATCAACCCTGGGACGTTTATTCTAAAAATTATTTATAATTTAAATCATTTGAAAACATTAAAATAGATAATAATTTTGATTGTTGGAATATTTCTTAAAAGAAAAAGTAAGAGTTAAAGAATAAATGAACAGAACACATTTAAACCTGCGGCAATATTTGTACAAACCTGCAAATCTTTATTGTGAACTTGCATACCATATAGAAGGTGTTTTTTTGAATATACCCAATAAAAAAACTTAACCATTCAAGTATAAAAATTTAATCTTAAGTCGATTTGAATAAAACTGTTTTAATATTAACCGCAATAGATGGTCAATTAAAGTATTTGCTACAAATGCCAACAGCATGATATTGGGGGTAATAAAACACATAAAATTTATAAATAAAAACAAATAAACCATTGTAAAGTTTATGTTAAATTAGACAAAGATAAGTTTTTTATACACTACAAGATGCAACAGACTTAAGGATGATTGCACTTTACATACACACACTATACACATACACACTCTGAATAGATTGTGTAAAAATAGTCATATCCATTAAAGAGGAGCACAAATATATTCGCTTTTACATCTTCACTATAGTACATGATGCAATGAAACTGACAATAGCGTAATTATTTTTTTCTATTGCACACGACACATATACAAATGTTAACGAGCGCTAGCATTGTACACGGCAACAAAAAAACGAAGTTCTGTTAGGTTGGTGTTTGATCGTTGGATTGCCTATTTGTTTTTTTAAGTTTATGCATTGATCTAACATATATGTGTACGACCTGATGCTTGAATGTTGTGGCGTCATTATTGTATTTTGTAATATGTGGAAGCAAATTTGTATAGTGCGACTTTATAATACAAGTACAGTTGTTGAAATCATGAAAAGATGTTATTTACAATAATTGCTCATAATATTTTATATTGAGTATGTCTATGCAAGCAAATAAAAAAAAAATACGTCCCTGTTAAAAATTTAAATTAGTCTGAAAAATGGGCCATCTACATGTATCTAATTATATCAAATTAGATATAATTTGTTTCAATTTAATCCGACATTTGTCCATTTCCGGGACATTAAATTATATCTAATTAGATATAAATATATCTGAGTTTATAAAATTTTAGCCGATGGTAGATATGCTTTTTGTAACTTGAAGTTATGCTTAAAAGTATTTAAGTTAAAAATTTTAATTTCTACAAATCAACAATTTTGAAAACCCAAATTTTTTTTACGAAATATAACGAAATTTTAAAAATTATCCAGAATTAATATAGTGTTTCGAAAATGTACCTATTTTTAATTTAAATTTTGTTAAAATAAAACACTTGAAAATGATTTCGATATAAAATTAATATGGTTATATTTGAAGCAATATGCAATACAGTCTTTACTTGCATATAATTTAATTTATATTGAACTTTACCAAAATATGTATGGTATATATATAATGCTATATAAATTTATAAGGAAAATATTTTCAGTATGACGTCATATATAGTTTAATATGACTTAATCATATCGATCACTACATATATATAGCTTATTATTACATAGCTTACGTAGTTATACATGGAGTAAGATTTGGAGACATATAATAATATCAAGTACCATATACAAAAAGCTCTCAATAAAAATGTTCAGATGTATTTGTATATAATGATATCAGACGTATTGTGACTCCACACAAAGTCAGATATGTCTTAATCATACTATATATGACTAGATATACCTATTTTACCCGGGCTTAATAAAAAATTCCTTTAAACATTTGCAAAAAAAAAATATCAATTTGATTTCTTTTTGTATTTTTATATCAAAAATATTTTATTATTTTCAGAGGATTTTCATTAAATATTATAACGAAGAAATAATATTTATTAAATATTATAAAATAAAATGTTTGAGCTCCAGGCCTGGATTTTTCTTTAATTAAAATTAAATTTGTTTAACTTAACCCATTAATGCCCATTGGCAACTTAAGTTGCCATCAGAGTTGTTACAATTGAGCATGCTCTGAAAAAAGTGAGAGTGTTCAAAAATTTTGTCTCAAAATTACAAAAAAAAAACGTCTTGGCATTAATGGGTTAAAGCGACATGTGTGCTACTAATATTTTTTTATAATAAATTTTATACAAAGTGAATTCATGAAAGTTTTCCAGTAAAATAGCAAAAACTTATTTGTTTTAAATTGTACACAGTATTATCCTTTGGAGAGACTTTCAGCGTTTGGCTCTGAGCTTTAAAAAAAAATCAGCGATAAAGATAAACAATTTAATAAGATTTTCCATTCCGAGCGAATTCCAATATATTTTTTTTTTTGGATAAAAATTACTTAACATTCTGAAATTTATAAAATATCATCCCCCCATATGAAAAATATAAACGTCAATAAATTTAAATAATGATCCCCCCTCGATGACGACTTATGGCTTTAAACAACGGTTTATGATTGGTACTTGGAACGTTAGGACTCTTTCGGAAACATCTCGAATCGAGCAAGTACGTAGGGTAATGGCTGTACATAGCTTGGATGTCTTAGGACTTAGTGAGGTACGATGGCTCAACAACGGTTCCACTTTTTTGCCTTCTGGCTATCGTTTTATTTATGCAGGTCACGAAGCGCATAGAAAAAATGGAGTTGGAATACTACTTTCTCCAAAAGCTAGCTGCGCTTTATTGGAATACAATGCTATCTCTGACCGTATTATCACTGCCAGGATAAACTCTAAGTTTCGCAAGATCTCCATTGTTCAATGCTACGCTCCAACAGAACCTGATGACGACAGTGTAAAAGATACTTTTTATGATCAATTAGATTCAGCTATTAGCAAGATTCCTACTGGGGATATAAAGGTTTTCATTGGGGACTTTAACGCGAAAGTTGGTAATAATAACAACAACCTGCAGTCCGTTATGGGTAGACATGGTCTGGGAACGCTGAGGAACAACAACGGCGACAGGCTGGTTGACTTTTGTGCTCGAAACCGATTATTTATCGGTGGTACGAAATTCCCCCACAAGGACATACACAAGTATACATGGGTGTGTCCTTCTGGCCGCACGCACAACCAAATTGACCACGTCCTGATGAGTAAATTGTTTTTGGGATCCTTAATGGATGTCAAAACCCGTCGGCGAGCGGATATTGATAGTGACCACCGTTTACTCGTGGCAACGTTTCGTTTTAGACCTGCTGCAATTAAAACTAGGGATAGGCCCGACAAATTTAACACAACACGACTTCTTGATCGTAATATTGCACATATGTATAACGAAAAGTTAAGGACAGCCTTGCTCGAAAACCAACATCAGAACACATGGGCAGACGTTTCGTCTATTTGCAAGGAAACTGCCAGATCGGTGCTTGGAACACAAAACTGCAAGGTTAAGCCGTGGATCAGCGAAGAATCGTGGATTGAGATCCAAAACCGTAAACGACTGCACAGCGAACGTATAAACGCTAAAACCCAAACACAAAAAGAACAAGCAAGATCGCAATATCGACAGTCTTCTCGTCGAGTTCGAAACTTGGTACGCGCTGATCGTGAAAAATATTATAATAGCATTGCTGAACAGGCGGAACAAGCCGCAAATACAGGCAACTTGCGTGGTGTGTATTCGGCCATAAAACAACTGAGTGGAAATAATATTAGAGGTACCACGATTCTAAAAGCAGCCGATGGAACTGAATTAACATCACCCGAACAACAACTTGAGCGATGGCGCGATTTCTTTTCCTTGCAAGCTTCAACAAACCACAATGATCATCAGGAAGATGATACTCTTTTTCTTACAACTCGTCGTAACCCAAGAAGGGACATATCTACAGAGCCACCGTCATGCTCAGAAGTTGAAGATGCTTTAAATAAGATGAAAAACAACAAAGCACCTGGCACGGACAACATTCCTGCTGAACTTTTAAAATATGGAGCTAGGTCTTTAGCGCAGTTTCTCACTCCTATCATTCAAGAAGCATGGGCATCGGACTATATACCAGATGAATGGAAGGAAGGTATAGTGGTCACACTACCCAAGAAAGGGGATTTAACGCAATGCAAAAATTGGCGCGGTATAACCATTCTAAACGCCATTGGTAAAGTAATGGCAACCCTCATTCTTCATAGAATCTCCCCTATTGTGGATCAGATATTGCGTGGTGAGCAGGCTGGTTTTAGACAAGGTCGTTCGTGTGCTGACCACATTAATACCTTGCGCATTATAATTGAACAGTCCGCTGAGTATAACACCCCTCTTTATTTACTTTTCGTCGATTTTGAACGTGCATTCGACACTATATCCCGAAATTCTATGTGGTCTGCATTAATCTACAAGGGAATTCCTGATAAAATAGTAAACATGATACGTGAGCTATATAGGGACGCTCAATGTAGGGTACGTTTCAATGGGAATGAGAGTCGGTCGTTTGTTCCAGGCACAGGTGTGCGTCAAGGCTGTGTCCTGTCTCCAACGTTGTTTTTGCTACTGCTCGATTGCGTATTGGAACAAACCAACAGAGATGCTCCTTTCGGTATTCGTTGGACATTGTCTGATTTTCTATATGACATAGACTATGCCGATGACATATGTCTAATGGCCCATCGCTTCTCGGATATAGAAGCTAAACTCACAAGTCTGTCTGAAAACGCCAAAAAAGATGGTTTAAAAATTAGCATAAGTAAAACAAAACTTATGCGCATAGGTACAGATATCGTTACCCCCATTAATAATAAATGACCAACGTATTGAAGATGTGGATGCTTTTTGTTATCTTGGTAGCAAGATAACTAAGGATGGTGGTTCAAATGCTGACGTTACCGATCGCATTAATAAAGCTCGAGTAGCCTTCTTTTCCTTATCTAAAATTTGGCGAAGAAATAATATTTCTCGGAAAACCAAAATCCGCATTTTTAACTGCAGTGTGAAGTCAGTATTACTTTACGGCTGCACCACATGGAGCTTAACGCAAGCTACCACTAGAAAAATTCAAACTTTCATCAACAAATGTTTAAGACAGATCTTTAACATCCACTGGCCAGATCGTATTTCAAATGAAGCTCTGCTCCAAAGAGCAAACTCCTTGCCAGCACACATTGATATTCGTAAACGGAAGTGGACGTGGATAGGCCACATATTGCGAAGACCACAAACAGAAATTGCAAGAACAGCCCTCGACTGGAACCCCCAAGGACAACGCCGCCAAGGTAGGCCCCGTAACACCTGGGTTCGTTGCCTTAAACAAGAATGTTTACTTGCTCGAGTATCCTGGAATCAAACAAAAACAATTGCCAGAGATAGAATCAGATGGAGAAAATTTGTTGACGCCCTATGTTCACACTGAACTTTATTTAAGTATTTATGGTGTTCAGAAATGTAATTCTATTTATATTTAGATAAATAAAGGACATATATATATATATATGAAAAATATGAATTATAATTCGATGAATTTTTTTTAGCAAGAAATATTTTTTTTGCTTGTATTTGTATGCCAAAGTGAAGGTGTCAGCAAAAAATTTTGCTGAGTCAGCAAAATTTTAGTCAGGAGGGTGCTAGCAAAAAAATTGCTAATGTCAGCAAAATCTTTTGCTGAAAATCAGCGAGCTAATTTTTAGCAACAAAATTAGTAGATTCAGCAAAAGTTTTGCTAACACTTAGTAGATTAGAAATAAAAAAGCGTTGGTAAAAATTAATAAATTTTTTGCTGAATTTTAGTAGACTGAAAAAAAACGCAAAAAATTTTAAATTGTAATTTAGTTAATATATTTGCTGAAAATCATAAAATATATTTTTGTGATTCTTTTAAAAATAATTTACAATAATTACGAAATATAAAAATTTTCATTTTCCCACATTGATGTCATGAATTAATTTAATATCTGAAAATATATAGAAATAAATATATATGTATAACATAACAAAAATTTTCTTTCAACTACTTACATCAATGGTTGTCTAAATGATGCTATCTTTTAAGGACGCAACTGCCGAAGATAATTAGAGTAACGAAACGAAAAAATAAACAAAAACAAACGAAACGAAAAAAAAACAAAACTTTTTTGGCAATAAGAAAAGGAACCATACTAAGATGTGTGTCTTTGTCTTTCGCTTTACTCTGTCTACATGTCTGTATATGTTTGTTTGCAATTTGACCACACTAGATTATTAATCTATTATTATAGAAATACATATTAAATTTAAATATTTTCTTTTGTCTTTTATTTTATTAATAGACAATTATTTTCACAAGCCGATGACAACGCAAAATTTAAGTTGTTTTAATCCTCAATTTTGTTTTATGTATGAAAAACAGATACAAAAGTCTTCCATGGTTGATTTTTGTATATGTCTTATTAGAGTTGTACTTTTTTGTATCATTTTACTCTTTTCTACTACATCTTGACAAGCCGCGACATCTGCTTCATTCTGCGTATATCTTTCAATCTGGTTGTCGTCCACACTATTATCAGCACAATTTTTTTTAGCAAAATTAATTAGTAAAACATTAGTATATTAGTAAAGCATTAGTATAAAACAGTTAAGTGCTGAATAAGTATAACAAAAATTTTAGCTGAAACAGGATTTAGCAAAAAAAATTGCTTAAAAAATAGTATACCTAATTTACAAGACGTTTTACTAACTTTTGTATTAACTTATTTTTTTGAGTGTACAATATGAATTTAAGGGGGATTGATTTTGGATGTTCTTTGCCATTTTTCACAAACAAGGGAATTTATCCAAGACTCGCCTGTAAGTCAATGTATTTTTCTCAAAGTTAAGGGCCAAATGGAAAAAAAAATGGTAAATCGATCTAAATAGCACAAAATCCATTCACATTTTCGTCACCAAAAAAATAATAATCCATAAATCACTTTATATTGTGAATAAACATATTCCTATTTCAAACACTGAAAAATTTCTCGGAATGACTTTTGACATCAAACTATAAGACGAAAAAAACTGTTGGGATTGGGCTTGTCCAATTTTCCAGAAAAAATCGTCCAAATCATCATCATATTTCGAAAAATCGTCAAAATAAAAAATATTTGTTTTGTTTATTAAAAAACAAAATACAATAATGTAATAACATGACACGATTTTTAACACATTTCTGTAGTTTAAACCAAGATTTTTTTCAATAATAGCACTTCACCACCTGAACATGTTAATCACTTCTACATAATTCTCTGAACAACATTACAGTGGCACAGTTTTTGTAATCTTATATTCCATTACAAAATTTTTAAATTCATTAACAAATGTTATTTTCAAGTTTGACATAATTTTTATAAAAAATAAAAATTATGTTTTTTCGACCTTTAATTGTGGAATTTTAATAAAAATTATATCAAACTTGTATAAAAGACAAAGTACGGTCTTGTTTACTGCACTTTTACATCTTGTTTTTAAACAAAACAAACATGTGTGTTAATAAAAAGGGGGGAAAACAAAAGGCGTGTATTATATATCTACCAAAGGTAGAGTTTTCAATTTATTTTGATCAATGGTGATAATCTTTAACTTCGAGCTCATACATATATTAGTTCTCATTTAGTGAGAAAACTAGTTTATATGAATGTTTGATGTTTTGCCTGGGATTGTCACTTCTTTCAAAACGCGTTCTGATGATAAGAACCCAGAAAATTTCCGAAATAGATCTATCAAAATAGATCTATCATTCCTAATAGTGGTCAATTCATAAATTTGAAAACAAAAACTCTATAGATGATTTGTTAGGACAATATCCTAATAAAGAAATATATAATATTTCCTCGAACTTGAATAATTTTCACTTTCAATGTTATTTTATTTAATTATTGAATTAAAATTTATTGTCATATTCAAATCGTTTTACATTGATGACATTTTTGTTACATTTAAAGTTCGAGCTCGAGATTTGTTTGTTTCGCAAAATATTCCATGCTTGTTTTATTTTAAAAATTATTACTTTTATCTAAACTTGCACCATTAAATTGTATAAAATGTAAAAAGTTAAATTTTAAAAATGTAGACAACGAAATTAGATATTAGTTTCTAACTTCAACTGTGATACTAGTTTTTAGAGGATTTTATTGTGATATTTACTTTTATTTATTTTTTACATTTGTTTTAAATTAATTTTATGTTTTATGTAGTGTATATGTAAAATATATTGTGAATTAAATGTTTAAAATTGACAAAAAAGACTATATATTAATAAAATTATCCCTGAGGATGTTGGGAATATCCAACGAAACGTCGGATGAAAATGAATAAATAGTCCTTTATTTATTTTTAAAACAAATGACCTTAGAAGCCAACTTTAGATATTTCTAAAAATCTTAACAAATATTTACTAAAAAGGTCGATAATACTAATAATCAATTGAAATTAAATCAAGTTAAACGCAAAACGAATTCATAAAATAAATGAATCCGTTTTGGATTTAGTATAATATAATAATATATTTTTATTTTTATTAAGCTATTGTCAAAAAGTCGTCAATTTTGGGATTAAAAATCGTTCAATCGTCATTTAGTCATTTTAGGTGGCTAATATCGTCAAACCTGGCAACACTGGATACGATATAAATTGTTTCAATGGTCCTTTAAATGGTTTTGCTCTACCCTTTAATATTCATACACATTTATACATAGTTATACATTAATGCATTGTCACAAAACTAAAGAAGACAATTTTAAGCTTATAAAAGAGGTCAAATATACAGGATGCAATTTGAATAGAGAAAATAAAATTCAGGACTATAGTGAACATTTTTCATAGTAGATGTGGCTTTGTTTAATAAATTCTGAGTGTATGGTCAATATATTCACAAGGTGTCACAAAAGTTCTTACTCGATCTTTTAAAACCGCAAAAAACTTGTTGCATTAATAGCGTTCAAATATTCGGAATATGAAAGAGCACCATAATCCATTTTTTGTATTTTACATCTAATTTCCTCATGCTGACATATACAATTTGATGGTATCTTATGCGCTACCCTGTTTAAATGCACATACAGAAGGAGAAAATCATTGAATCTATCTGTGTAAGTAAGTAACATGCATGGGACTAATGAATTAAATAGACCAAGGAAATAATGATTTAATTGACATTACATTGATATCAATGGCAATGAAATTGTTATCATTATCATTTTTTTAATTAATAATAATGATTCGTGGATTTAATTTACTTGATTAATGAAAATGGTTTTAAATTTCATTGCCATTAATAATAAATCAATAAAATAAATAAATATCATAAAAAAATAGGTCTTTAAAATTGTAATAAAATCGCTCAAATTAGGAATGGAAAGCCCTCGCATAGACTCTTGCTTATTTAAAATAATTATTGAGCCCAAAATTTCTGAAATTAGATATTAATTTTCAGTCTAGTTTGTAACCAAGTAAAGTAGAACGAAATGGAACGGAACGAGTTAAGTTGGAACTCTAAACACAAAACGGACAAAAGGTTTGCTCCTCAGGAATATTAATTAACCCTGATAATACAAATAGGCTAGGTCACGGGAAAGATCCGGAGAGTTTAATTTTGTATGAAACAACCACAGGGCTAACATGAAAAAAAACAAATTTAATCACCCCGATAATATAATGGAATATTGGTACAAAATGGAACGTTATGCAATGGAACGGGGAACGAGTGGAATAGGAACACTTAACACATATCGCACACCTAGTTCAAACGAGACTCAACTCAAAATTTTAATTTTTCGGGTTTATATGCTTAAACTATGTACAATACACATGTTTATCTATAAAAACAGTTATTTCTTTCTTGATGTTTCAATTTCTTTTCGATTTCTGAAAAATCAAAAATTTTGAGTTGAGTCACTTTTGAACTGGCTGTGCGATATGCATTATCAGTACGTGTTACGTGCCTCAAGTCGCTTAGTTTGTGTTGTATTATGACTAGTGATTCTAGCCTGTACACAAACAATGTTTATTAGTTAAAATGTTTTATTTTTGATTTGAATTAGTTCAATTCTTCCAATTTTGTTTTTTACTTCTCATCGGGTAAATAGAACAATACGGGTAAAGCGTCGATCTTTTTTAATTAATAAATAAACATTGCACGGTTTTTTGTTTAACAAAAAACAAATGATCTTGAACTTGAATAATATTGCTCACATCATAAGTTATGATAAAAGGTCGAAAAATAAACTTCTGGTTTTAATTTTATAAATTTAAAAGTAAAACATTTGATGAGTTATTTTCCATTTTAGCGTTTTATTGTTTTTTAATTTTGACGGTTTCTTTTAATTTTAAAGATTTTCTTTTTACCATTTTAGTGATATTATTAAATTTGGGCTGTTTTCTTTACAATTCTAGAGACTATTTTTTAATTTCATCGATTTTTCCTCAATTTTATGTCGATTTTAAAAGTTTTTAAAAGTATCTACAAAAAATCTTTTCGAAATTGAAAACAATATTCAATTAAATATAATTAAAACTATAATTGTCAAAAAATCAATTAAGTTAAAGGATGTTTTTTTTTAGCAACTTTCTTCTTTTATGCATTACTCTGAATTCATTATCATTTATAATGATTTTTCCAATGAAAAATATTTCATTATCCTTAAGTGGCAATGCATTTTTTCAACTATGGTAATGAAATTTCAATGGAAATGAAAAGTTCCCATGTATGACGAGTAGTAATGCAGTTTGAGTAAGAGTGTTTGCGTAAGTGGTTATATTTGATGGTGTGTATGTATGCATTAGGGTGTCCTTTAAAAATAGAATGGTTTCAAGTGTAAAAAATCGATTAGTTTGAAAACATTAACCCTTGCCGTGTTCCCCAAATTCAAAACTTTGAAAAATTTAATTTTTTATTTAATTTATTCCTTTAATGTACTCAAAATTATTCAGATATTTTTTTTTTGTTTTTTTTTTTTTTTAAGAGAATTAACACTCAGGAAATTGTTCCTAGTAATTAATGTGTTGCTTTCTTTTAAAGGGGATAGTGGAGAGATGGAAGGTGTTGAAAGATGAAGGGCTTAGAAAATGGCCACACTGTAATTGCGCGAGATGATAAGTCTAAGAACAGTTGTTGCTCGCAACCTGATATAGAGTTGGCGAATTTATTGAAGTTTTTTCTTTGTTTCCTAGCCCTGATTCATTATTTTACTTTGGTGGGGTTAAGTGCTATGTGAACACCGAAGGTGGGCGCTGCGATACATATAAGTGATGTTTTCGCGAATTCTATCGCTAAATAATTTATCCAGCTAATCAAATGTTCACACAGTGGAAAGAACCATTTAAAAGGAGTATAAGTTTTGAATTAGTAAGAAACAAACTATTTGATCAAAGCATTTTTTATGCAATATTCCGATTTGTCAAAAAAAAAATTTTAAAAAATTTTAATTTAAATGAAACAATAGCTTTCCAGGATGACCCTAAGGTCTAGCTTTTAGTATGATATATAATTAGATTTCAAAAGTACACTTAGAATACTATGTAGGTAAAGACCACTGCAAAAGTAGTTAAAACAAATGAAATTTTACTTAAAGAAAGGACGGCTTACATTTCAGCAAATTCAACTAACATTGCCATTTGTTTTTTAGTGTTCCAAAAATGAACCACAATTGTAGTAAAAATGAACCACACATGTTAGTAAAAAATAAACAAACATTTATTTTTTTTATTTTTTTTAAATAACAAAAAACAAATGTAAACAATGAATGTAAAATCATACAACAGTCATTTAATGTGGTTTGTTTTTTAAACGAACTACAAGGTTAGTAAAAAATTTTATTTGTTCTACAAATGGACTGACTTTTATATTAAAAATAAACAAACAACTACATATTTTTAAAGCAGAAGTTCCCTGAGTGTATGTGTCCAACATATTTATATTCTAAAAATGTTTATGCTTGCTAAAGTTTTCCTAACAAAAACTTCCGTTTTTGGTACATATTTGGCACAAAAGCGGTATTTTTGTAAGAAACACTAATTCAAATATAAATGTTTTTAACCAATACTTTGCACATACACTAGTCAAAGGCGTTCACATATTATACTAAAAGTTGGACTCTGGGTTTATTTTTGAAAGCTATGCTTTTCACATCGCGCGTTTTGCATATGAGGCACCATATCAAAATGATTAATTTCTTGGTGAAACACCTCATTCTAATAGGTTTAAGCTATAGTTTCGTGAATCAAATATGTACCTCAAATAGAAATACAGGGATGGTCTTTACATTTCCACAGGTAGGAGCCAGTTTGATTGCATTTTAAAAACGTTATCTGTTAAAGACTGAATTTACATGCTCCAAATTTTAAAGTAATTTTGTGAAAAAGCTGTACCATAGATCGAAAATTTAAGTACGCCATTGAAATCAGCGTACCTGACATATGTAGATTTAATAGTGATAAACTTTTTATTTTTTTTAAAGTTATAACTTTGTCATCCTGTGAATATTTTTTCCTTGTGGAATGCGAAATGAAATTATTCGTAAAATAAGCATATATGAAGTATCTTAAAAAAAAAAAAACACCTGATGAAGCTGACTTTAGATGGCCCTTATTTGGGATTTTTCTCATCCCGGGAATTTCAATTGCTTAAATTGTTGCTTCCCACGGAAATTTTGTTGTGGGCAAAACTTTTTAATTCTAAAATCTCTTATTTTCTTTTTCTTTTCTTTCTTTTCTTTTCTTTTCTTTTCTTTTCTTTTCTTTTCTTTTCTTTTCTTTTCTTTTCTTTTCTTTTCTTTTCTTTTCTTTTCTTTTCTTTTCTTTTCTTTCTTTTCTTTTCTTTCTTTTCTTTTCTTTTCTTTTCTTTTCTTTTCTTTTCTTTTCTTTTTCTTTTCTTTTCTTTTCTTTTTCTTTTCTTTTCTTTTCTTTTCTTTTCTTTTCTTTTCTTTTCTTTTCTTTTCTATTCTTTTTTTTTTTGTTCAAAAATTAAAACATTAAGGGCGAGTTTTAAGGATTAATCAACATCTAATTTAGCGAAGTTTGGAAATGCAATATGCTTCTGAAATGTGTTAAACATGATAATGTAGTTCCAAATAATTTTCTAAATAAACTGGAAATGGCAGATATAATTCGTTATCGATTTAACTAAATAATTATTTTTATCAAGTAAACATATTTTTTATAAATTCAAAAGCTCATAATTAAAATTACGTTTCAGGGGACTGTTTTTGTCCCCACGCCAGCAAAAGTTAAACTTTTTAAATCAAAGTAAAGATGATTATAGTCTAATCATATTTAAGTGGTTAGTTTTCCGAAAATGATGCAAATTTTGATGAAAACATTCATATTTTGTTCAAATTTTGACAAAATAATCAATTTTTATAAAATGTCCTGCAAACACAAATTATAACTTTTTTAATTTATTTTTATTTTCTTTAAAATATTTCTTAAACTATTATACATATATAAAATAGTTTAAAATTAGGCATTTTAAAAAATCTTTATTTTTATCAATTTTTGTCAGATTTCTATACCTGAATAATTTTGAATATATTAAAGGACCAAATTGAAACAAAAAATTTAGTTTCTAAAAATTTAGATTTGGGAAATTTTAATAAAAAATTCACTTTAGTCATTACAACAATTAGCCAGTTTCGACCGAAATTCGTTACGAATTATCGATTTCATCTATTTGTAACCATTTGCAAAACAAATTGCTTTTAAGGGACATCCTAATATGCATGTATTTGTATGCGAGTGTGTGTGTATGGTCATATTGGTATATTTGAATAGTTATAATCCAAGGATAACAACACTTTGATATTAAAAGACATTAAATGGTAAGCGTCAACATTAAACAAGTGCGTGTAATAGCAAAGGAAACTTTTGCATCGGCAGCAACAGTGGCTTGCAACAAGAACAACAATTATAATCATATATACAAATTTCCAGAATTTATTAAGGATCATAAAAGGAAATTAAACAAACGACTAGAGAGATGTACAATCCTTAAACAAATGTTCTCAAGCATTAAAACAACATACACTCTAAATGACCATAATGTGATAAACATAATAAGTACACAAATATATCTAAAACCTTGTTAATTTTATAACAAGATATTTGTTAAAGCAACTTACAACAACTTATACAAAATTGTCTTTCTAATTTGTTTAAATTGGAATTCTTAAATATTTAAAATGTTGTATTCTATAGAAAATGAAAACAATTTAACATTTTTTTATATCCCATGGTGTAGTTTTTACTTTATTTTACTCAATATAATTTGAGTTAAAAACAAAAAAAAAAATAAAAAACACGAAAAAGATTAAATGCAAAAAACCCAACTCCAGCAATAACAAAAAAAAAGAAGTTTGATTGTAATTGCATACAATTTATTGTTTGATTATACTTTTTTTAAAATCCTTGTATTCTTTGTTGCATCTACATATGCCTATTAGGAAGGAACTTAAATTAAAAGATTTTTTTTTTTACTTAATCGACTGCATGAATAAATCAATTTAATTGGATACCCGAGTAAAAATAAGTATGTTTGTTTCATCATAAAATATATTTTAATATATGATTCTATATGGTGTCATATATTATTAAATGTTTCTTAGAAGGCAACATATATGAAGATATACTCGTATTTTTTTTTATATTGGCCTATATGAAATTAGAAATCACACCTTGAAGGGCCAAATTTGAGTTCACATTCTTAAGTTCACTGAAAAAGTTAGAAAAACATCTCGTAAATCAGGTATACTATTTTCAGTAAATTTTTACTAAAATAATTTTTTCAGCTAAAATTTTAGTTATAGTTATTCAGCAATTAACTATTTTGAACTAATGTTTTACTGAATATTTTACTAATGTCTTACTAATTTATTTTGCTAAGAAAAATTATGCTGATAAGCACATTAATAGTGTGGACGACAACCAGATTAAAACATATACACCGAATGAAGTAGATGTCGCGGCATGTCAAGATGTAGCAGAGACGAGAAAAATGATACTAAAAACTATAACTTTTGTAGAACGTATACAAAATAAACCATGGAAGATATTTGTATTTGTTTTTTATACATAAAACAAAATTGTATATTAAAACAATTTAAATTGTATGTTGTCACCGGCTTGTGGAAGTAATTGTCTATTATTTAAATAAAAGACAAAATAAAATATTTCAATTTAATAAGATTTAATGTGTATTTGTAAACTAAATGTTTATAGAGATTAATAATGTAGTGTATTCAAATTGGCCATTTGAAATTACAAACAAATATAAGTTTAGGTACCAAGACTAAAGCGAAAGGCAAGGACACACATCTTAGGTAGCTTTTAATGTCACCTTTTTCTTATTGAAATTATTAAACCCATATTTTTTAGACACACACCCAGGGGGCTGAAAAATATGTTAAGTTTGCAATTTTTTCTGTGGGAAATATGTTGCAAATGCAGAAATATTAAACAAAAAACGATTTTTAAACCAAATTTGATTTACTGAACATTTTTTTATTTCTACTAAAAACGTTATATTCGAAGACTATGGAAAATAAGAGGTCCTTTATATGGCAGCGCAATATAACGACTTTTTCCTTTTAAATAAACCTTTGGATTGCACACGCATACAAGATTTTGACACAGACTTATAAGAAAGTTTTTTGAAATATTATGGTCCCCTAATACGAATCTAAAGCAAAAAAGAATTTTCAATCGATTTGCTGAAATATAGATTTAAAAATACATATTTATCAAATATTAGTGAAATTATTAAATGTATTTGGAGAATTGTCATATTTATGAAGTTTAAATAAATATGATGATACTCTTTGTGAAATTTTATGAATCAAGTTTTATAGTTTTTCTACATTAAAAAAAAAAATTCATAAAAATTATTATTTTGCAATATTTGCAGATATAGGGCAAAATGTTTTTTTTTTTTATTTGCTGGAGTATATCTATCAAGGTTTCAATAATTATAAATGGAAAAAAGCCAATAACTTGGAAAGAATTTCACTCTTTTAAATTCAGATTCATTGTGTTTTTTGGGAGTCTGTTGAGAGTTATATTTTCAAATTCTGATTTTTATTTAAGTTTTCATTGATTTAAAATTTTTATTAGATTGTTTTTATTTTTTTTATTTAAATTTTCATTGATTTTTAAAATTTTTTTTGATAAAAATTTTGTTAATATTTTTTTTTTTTGGAAAAGGTAGAACAATATTAACACGTCTTTCCAGGAAAAATATTTGAAAACTAGCTTTTTTTAGGCAAAAAAATGTTTGTGTTAATTTATTTTGAAGTTTTTTACAAAAATTATTTTTATGAAATTATGTCGTTTTTGAAAATCGGAAAAAATTTCAAATATTTTTCAAAAATTTTGAAAAAATTAGAGAATTTTTTTGTTCATAAATCTTAATCTAACCCAGGGTTGTCCCCGTCAAAAATTCAACATTCTTTAAAATAAGAAGTAGCCTACCCTACATGGATCAAGTTACATAAAGTAATTATTTTTAACAAGTGGACATTTTTCTATCAATTTAGAAGCTTTACAATCTTGTGGTCATAATTAAACTTAAGTTTAATGCGCCGTTTTTTTTCCAGGCCACTAACAAAGTTAGGAAATAATTCTTAGTTCATGAAAATTACTGGCACCCCAATTTTTTCGTATATAAGCATAAATGTTTAAGCTTATGCATATTTATAAACAAGTCCTTGTTGCTGCTTGTAGACCAAAACATTATTATATATTGTTGCTGTTGGCATTGTGAGATGCCCTTGTAACTGTTTTGCATTGTTTGTAAAATATACGACACATACAGACCTACAAGTTTTATACAAGTACTCTGGCCCATGTATGCATATTCCAAAGATACTTGCACACATACATACACTTGGAAGACATGTTGCTCTCATGTATAGTGCATTATCTGAAATTACATCCCAATGCGACAGATTATCAAAATGCAAAACATTGCATGATGGACATGATGGCATCACAATGAAGGAAATTAAATTTTCATGTTTGGTTGTGTATGTTTGATTCTTACACATACAATGGTATAATGTTTATAATGGTAACTACACAATCTTTGTGTTATTTAATTCCCTTACAAAAAACATTAAAATCACTAGTGGGTTCGGTTGGCCTTTTATCAATCACATATATGAGAAGCGAGATCTTGGAGGTTGAAAAGATTTTGATATGATTTATTGGGCACAAGAGCAAAATCTAGAGGTTTTATTAAATGGTAAAGTTAAAATAAGTTTAATTTTAGCGGCAGAGCTTTTTTGTAAAAAAAAATCTTTTATTTAAAAAGTTACTTTCATTAAAAAAGTATATGTATTACAAAATTATCTTTTCTACAAAAGTACATTTTTTTATAGAAAGGCCTTCATAGTAAAAAGTACCATCCTAGAAAAAGTAGTTGTCTTACAAAATGTACAATTCATACAAAAGTAACTTCTATTCAATAAATTAACTTTTATTAAAAAAGTACTTTTTATTAAAGAGAACCTTTTATTAAAAGAGAACCTTTTATTAGAAAAGTACATTTTATTAAAATAAGTACCACTTAGCTGATTCGTCACGGAATGTAACGAACTAATTCAGCATTAAAGAGCTGGCTCAGAGGACCTACCACACTGATAAGCATGTTGAGGATAGTAGATAGGGTTCCGATGCAATATTTCAAATTGAATCAATTTCCCCACCATTTGTTCAAGTCTTTTCAGCATTAAGGCTCTTCTAAAGGTATTGTCTTCTACGGAACATATCCGGTCTTTCAAAGGATATACCTGCCACTTCTTAGCATGATAAGAGTTAAAGTCGCCAAAGGAACAATAAATGTTATATACCAGTCACCCTGATTTCTACCAGCTACAGGTAGTTCAATAACATCCCTTACCGCAGCCCTCACTTTTCATCCCGAGAAGTGCCTAGCAAATATACCATCATTGACTTCCTGTTGGTTGTTCGAAGTTCATTTAAAACAACAAACCACATCAAATGACTGTTTTATGATTTTACATTCATTTTTTACAGTAGCTTTTTGTTATTTAAAAAATTAAAACAAAATAAATGTTTGTTTATTTTTACTACAATTGAGGTTAATTTTTTGAACATTAAAAAACAAATGGCAATGTTGAATTTACTGAATATAAGTTGTCCTTTCTTTAAGTGAAATTGCATTTGTTTTTAAGTACATTTGCAGTGGTCTTTACCTACATACTACTCTAAGTGTAGAGTTGCTCTTTGCACTGCACAGTGGGTTGTACCAAGAATATTTTGTACATAATGCAGCCATTTCTAACTAGCTCGGATCGGATTGCCATGAAACTTCCCCACAGCGATAATCAACATAATTTCAAAGAAGGGCCAACTATATCCATCAGGGGCTAATAAATTACACTCCAAAATAGGTCAACTCGGTTACACAAAATTTTTAGAGCTTGCCAAATTTATATTTATCAAACAATTTTCAAAAATTAAACATGCTTGTAATATCCAATAATGAATACGGTTACTCAAAACCAAACTTTTTAATTGTGGTCAACAACCATGATTCAATTCCGAAATCCGAACTTTGATAGAGCAACATGATGCTGCATACAATAGATGGAAAAATTTAAAACTTCTTTTCTTGAAACTATTTTCAAATCTACAAGAAAAGAGATTGTTAGGTGCATAATTAAAGCAAATCATCTTCTATAAAAGAAAATTTAAGTCTGCAATTGACAGTCAAGCCAAGAGAAGGGAAATCCGCAAGATTGCCATTGGTAAGAAAGGCTCTAAGACTGATAGTCAATAAATTGATATAAATAATCTAAAAGGAAATTTGCATATACCACTATCCCTTTAGCAACAACAATTATTTACAATGATCTGTGTTATACTCAAATTCACAATACTTTTTAAAGGGTCCGCCAAATAACTTTTTTTTTTGAACTCCTGAACCAATTGGACTTTGTATGGCGTCATACAAATTTCTTTATGCAAAATTCGTCTCAATGATTTCTCCGAAATGTTTAATTGTTGAGAACGACGGTGAATTGATGTTGATGGCGCTTCACGCACACTTTCTGCCACAGCAGCAATATTCTCGGGTGTACGCACTGTTTTCGGCTTTTCACGCTTTGGTTTATCGATGAGGACGCCAGTTTCTTTTACTTTTTTCACAAGATAACGAACATACGGACCATATTCGTTCTGCGGAAGGATAAACTAATTATCTGTCAAATCAGACATGAGCTAAGTGTACCATTCACGAAATAAGCACTAGTAAAAAAACGTTAGATGGCGGACCCTTTACTTTCATTGTGTTGAACAGTCCGAGGTACTTTAAAATTAAAAATATTTTTATTAATTATTATTATTAGTAATAATATTACGGGCCCTATAAGCTCACAGCTCTGCCAATAAACATACATAGGTAACTGTTGCTGTTTGTTTAAGTAGTTTGTTAAGAAATATATTTGTGTAGTAAGTTCTTAGCTCCATCTATTTTTTAATTAAATTGTTAAATCTTTTCATATAATGATATACATTTATTCAACCAACATTTCCTATATATTTTTAGAACCAAATTGAATTTGGTTAATGATTAAATTCACCTCAATCCAACCTTAAAATCTAACATGAACCTGCTCACATTTCCTTTTCTTCACAAAAAAAAAAAAACAAATATACAAATATACAAACACACTTAAAACCATATCCACACATACAACATATTGTGAAAATTAAATTTTCTTCATTTCTAAGTAACGAAGAAGAAACATCTGAGTTTTTGTGTTGAATGCAAAAATAATATGAAAACAAAACAGACATAAACAAATCTGTTTTTGACCTTAAGTTAAATTGGGAAAAGGATTTTCATACATTTAACAAATTAAGTAAATAGTCTCATTTGTCATCATCATCATATTTACATATCTTGGGAAAAACAAACACACACACAAACCACTCTGACATTCAAATATACCAACCAACCAACACTTGCAAAATTTATAAATTTGCTTCATTTACAGACATTTTAAACAATTCATAGAAATTCTATTAAAACTGATTATAATATTGTAAATTATATCCTTTTAGATTTAAAATAAACAAACACACTCATGCATATATTTAAGAAATAAGTTGTGGTCGTATACTTGTACACACACATACATATACACACACACACCTATACTTGTCTTTTACATCTCTTATGTTGTAACTTATACTCATTTGATAAACTTAAGATATTTTGTAAATAACTTTAAGGTTCTTTAACACATTCTCAACAATATCCAACAGAATAGAACATTACAAACAGTTAAAATGCTACCACCTTGACAGTTTATCAATTTTTGTTCATCTTCTGGTTGTTAGGTAGAAGAAAAACCAAATCAAAAAGTCATATTCATAAAGTTGTTTCTATATTTCTATGTGTTTTTGTTAGGTATGTGTTAGTATGAGAGGTTATTTCATTAGGGAATTTTAAAAGTAAATTTAAGTATTATTAAATTTCCTTCATTTAATTTAAGTGACAGTTAACTAAAAATATTTTATAATATTTAAATGGAAATTTTCTTAAACTCTAGAAAAGCAATTGAACTTTTTTAAATTTTTTTTTTTTTTTGTTTTACTTTTAACTTGCCCTTAAAACACTATGATCCATTAAACTGTAATAAACAATATATTAATATGGAACGCTAAGTTGGTCAACATTTAACCACGGCTACTTCGCCTCCTTTAAAAAAAAAAATGAGAAGTTGTTCCATTTTATATTTGTATCATATAGAACAATAAAACTGAGCAATGGAAATGAAGCTCATTACTTATTGTTCGTCAGAAAAGTATGATTTTTTTCTTGGGGATATCGTCAATTTTCATAAAATGTGTTTGCATCAATAAATGTTTGCATCAATAATTGACGTTATCTATTTTTTTCTAAATTCCAACTCCACTTTTCAAACAAAAACTTCAGCCATATAAATCCATCATTTTCAATATTTCAATTCTGCCACTTCAATTCTGATTTCATCACTTTAGAAAAAATATCCGCTAGCCCAAAAACTATTAAGTGACAATTTTAAAGCAAATTCCAAAACCTTTTTAAATCATCCGTCATATTGGATTTGCTATTTTGAATCGACACCAAAACCCATCACTATTTGATATAAATTAAGCGTCTCTGACAGTATTATCTCAACTTGAGCTTCTATATGGCTGAACATCATTACCTCATTATTGCGCCATCAAAAGTTGAGATATGCGCCTAAAATGTTAAAGTCATTGTGCAGCTCTGCAATTCAAGTTCAATTTTGGTAGCAGGGGATTCCGTTCACAAATAAATGCCCCATATATAAGAGAATAACTCATTGATTGATGACGGACTCAACACCTCCGAGCCCAAACGGCTGGAGCTAGGAAGTCGAAATATGGTATAAACTTTCTCCTCCAGCATATAGACGTCGTCGTAATGAAAGGATATTTGGAAATTTATATGGCGAGGGGCGAAAAAGGGACTACTCTCCCCCCATGGCAGACTGCCCAAACCACTTTGGCAAAAGTCTAAAATTTTGAATATGCGTTCCTGCGAATATTACGTGACGTACTGGTATAATTCATTTTTTTCTGGCACGAACCGTGGTAAAAAATTGAGAGTGAAAGGAGCAAAATCTCTCTCTTGGAGAGCTTGGCTTGTGTATGTGGGTTCCGAATCCCAAGTAGACATCCGTGTAGACTGATTTTTGTTATCAAGGGGTAAAAGTCTTCCCCTTGGCGGCCATGCCAAACCACTAGAGCGAAGAACTTGAAATTGGTGCGTATATACCTTTTTAAAAATTTTCACGGGGAGGGGAAAAAAATGGAAAGTCTCCCCTTTGGTGGCTGGCCAAACCTCTGAAGCTAGGAAGTTGAACTGAATAGTCATCTGCTTAGAAATGCGTTTTTGGAATGGTCACTTGGGAGAAAATCACCTCATGGCCCTCTGGCCAAAACGAATAATTTGGACGTAGATACCCGCTTAGATGGGATTTTCCGAAAATTCAGTGGTGGAGGAGAAAACGGGAGAAAAGTCACCCTCTCGGCGTCCAGGTCAAACCGTTAGTAGAGCAAGGAACTTAACATTTAGGATGTACGATATTTATCCTGCAGAA
>CM037853.1:22492483-22697597 GCA_021234595.1 Delia radicum | reverse complement strand
GAGAAAAGAAAGTAACTTGGAAAGAATTTCACTCTTTTAAATTCAGATTCATTGTGTTTTTTGGGAGTCTGTTGAGAGTTATATTTTCAAATTCTGATTTTTATTTAAGTTTTCATTGATTTAAAATTTTTATTAGATTGTTTTTATTTTTTTTATTTAAGTTTCATTGATTTAAAATTTTTTTTAATAAAAATTTTGTTATTTTTTTTTTTTTTTTTTGAAAAGGTAGAAACAATATTAACACGTCTTTCCAGGAAAAATATTTGAAAACTAGCTTTTTTTAGGCAAAAAAATGTTTGTGTTAATTTATTTTGAAGGTTTTTTACAAAAATTATTTTTATGAAATTATGTCCTTTTTGAAAATCGGAAAAAATTTCAAATATTTTTCAAAAATTTTGAAAAAATTAGAGAATTTTTTGTTCATAAATCTTAATCTAACCCAGGGTTGTCCCGTCAAAATTCAACATTTTTAAAAATAAGAAGTAGCCTACCCTACATGGATCAAGTTACATAAGTAATTATTTTTAACAAGTGGAAATTTTTCTATCAATTTAGAAGATTTACAATCTTGTGGTCATAATTAAACTTAAGTTTAATGCGCCGTTTTTTTCCAGGCCACTAACAAAGTTTGAAAATAATTCTTAGTTCCTGAAAATTACTGGCACCCCAATTTTTTCGTATATAAGCATAATTGTTTAAGCTTATGCATATTTATAAACAAGTCCTTGTTGCTGCTTGTAGACCAAACATTATTTTATATTGTTGCTGTTGGCATTGTGAGATGCCCTTGTAACTGTTTTGCATTGTTTGTAAAATATACGACACATACAGACCTAAAAGTTTTATACAAGTACTCTGGCCCATGTATGCATATTCCAAAGATACTTGCACACATACATACACTTGGAAGACATGTTGCTCTCATGTATTGTGCATTATCTGAAATTACATCCCAATGCGACAGATTATCAAAATGCAAAACATTGCATGATGGACATGATGGCATCACAATGAAGGAAATTAAATTTTCATGTTTGGTTGTGTATGTTTGATTCTTATACATACAATGGTATAATGTTATAATGGTAACTACACAATCTTTGTGTTATTAATTCCCTTGCAAAAAAAACATTAAAATCACTAGTGGGTTCGGTTGGCCTTTTATCAATCACATATATGAGAAGCGAGATCTTGGGGGTTGAAAAGATTTTGATATGATTTATTGGGCACAAGAGCAAACTCTAGAGGTTTTATTAAATGGAAAAGTTAAAATAAGTTTAATTTTAGCGGCA
Organism: Delia radicum; assembly: GCA_021234595.1. Lineage (NCBI taxonomy): Eukaryota > Metazoa > Arthropoda > Insecta > Diptera > Anthomyiidae > Delia > Delia radicum. The sequence continues at coordinate 22,696,305 of CM037853.1, read as the reverse complement.
GAGCTTTTTTGTAAAAAAAAATATTTTATTTAAAAAAGTTACTTTAATTAAAAAAGTATATGTATTACAAAAATTATCTTTTCTACAAAAGTACATTTTTTATAGAAAGGCCTTCATAGTAAAAAGTACCATCCTAGAAAAAGTAGTTGTCTTACAAAATGTACCATTCAGACAAAAGTTAACTCCTATCAATAAATTAACTTTTATTAAAAATGTACCTTTTATTAAAAGAGAACCTTTTATTAAAGAGAACCTTTTATTAGAAAAGTTCCTTTTATTAAAAAAGTACCACTAATTACAAAAGTACTTTTTTATATGAAAGCACTATATATTGAGGTGGGTTGGACAAGCACAACGGAAAGTCCATGTCACTCAGACCATTAAATCATACCCAAAAAAAAGAGAAAAGTCAATGAACGAAAAATATATAGAGAAAAAAGATAAGAATAAAATCAGAAAAGAAAAAGATTGAAAATTGAAAATTTGCTGCTCTTAACTGCAACACACACACTGTTCTGTCGTGTTCTTATCATCCATATGACACACACAGTGGGTCGTTTCAAATGCCCATCTCTGTCATATGACAAGCACAAGCGTTGTGTGCCGTTATCAGGGCATTAAACCATATAGGTATCCTGGCACACCACTATCTGCCCTGCTTAAAAAATAACCCCGTACCCCCGCTTGTTGTCCCGTTTGACCATCTTTCAAAGAAAACTCATTTTATATATGAGCTTAGCTAACATACTATCCATGACAAGCTTATACCCAGCTGTGACTCTGGACTCGTGAAAGTCCACGCGTAGCCAATGTTTACCAATTAGTCGTTCATCGCATAAAGGAGAGACCATGTTTCCCTTACAAACCCTGATGAGTCAGCATCTGCACACTTATACAATATTGGATGAAATGACCGAAGACTTCAGTGCCTGAAGCGCAACCTGAAGCGCAACTGATATACCTTCATCCGTTATCTATTATCCAATTGTCTATATCCAAAATAGGGGCCTCCGTACTCAGTACAATTACTTTCTATCGAATTCGATACATGCATTATAAATATCGGACAAAGTTCCGAAGGCCTCCCCACGATATGACCATGCTAACTGCTAAGCCCTTTCTATGTTCACAAAATTATCCAGCGTTTATTCCATTTTATCTAGTCCTTTCTGACTCTAAAAACAATATCGTAATGGCTCCATTAGTCTTACCGTTCCGTGACGTTTCTGTAACATACCGTTCGGGATGGCTGTTTTGTGTGGTTAGTCTGTTCCGTAACAACATAGCAGCTTTGGCTAATGGACTATAGTAATTGTTTGAGTAGTTGTAAATGTAGTTGTAATATTATAATCATAATATGTCACAAAACCTTTTTTTATGTTATTTTGTACAATTTAGCTTATAAAACTAAAAAATGTTTTTGTATTGGTTGTTTAGTTTTTTTTATGTGAGAGCAATCAGCTGTGTTTTGCTGTCATTTAACGTAGTAGAGAAAATTCAGTTTTTAACAGGTTCGTCGGGCACGCAACGTTACAGTTCAGACAAACTAACCACACACACTCATTTTCATACATCAAAAACAAATAAGCTGATTCGTCACGGAACGTAACGCACAAACTAATTCAGCCTTAAAGAGCTGGCTCAGAGGACCTACGACACTGATAAGCATGTTGTGGACAGTAAATAGGGTTCCGATGCAATGTTTCTAACTGAATCAATTTCCACACCATTTGTTCAAGACTTTTCAGCATAAAGGATCTTCTAAATGTATTGTCTTCTACGAAACATATCCGGTCTTTAAAATTATATTCCTGCCACTTCTTAGCATGATAAGAGTTAAAGTCGCTAAAGGAACAATGGATGTTATATACCAGTTACCCCTGATTTCTACCAGCTACAGGTAGTTCAATAACATCCCTTACCGCAGCCGTCACTTTTCATCACGAAAAGTGCCTAGCAAATATAACATCATTGACTTTCTGTTGGTTGTTCGATACGGTACAATCAGGTTTCTAAAGAGGGTCAAGCTTCGCTGTATTATCTTTCTGAAAAGTATTACAGATTCTAGCTGTCTCTTTCACTCCATTTACCTCCTCACAAAAAGTTCAATAATAATCGAGTTTGGCTTGTCGCACTTCTTCTTATAATTCTTTTGAAGAAGATGGTAATTGTTTCAGTCAGCGTCCTTTCGAGAGTTTAATGCTTTATTGAACAACTTACTGTTCAGACATCCTGTTGACCAATGAGAGACGTCAAGCAATTTGTTACTCCTACACTCAGGAAACTTCTGCTTTAAAACTATGTTGTTGTTTTTGTTGTCTTACAGTTTCTATATTTTAAATGAAAATGTCAGTCATTTGTAGAACAAATTAAATTTTTTACTAACCTTGTAGTTCATTAAAAACCACAAACCACATCAAATGACTGTTTTATGATTTTACATTCATTTTTTACAGTAGTTTTTTGTTATTTAAAAAATTAAAAAAAATAAATGTTTGTTTATTTATTACCACAATAGTGGTAAATTTTTTGAACATTAAAAACAAATGGCAATGTTGAATTTACTGAAATATAAGTCGTCCTTTCTTAAAGTGAAACTTCATTTGTTTTTAACTACATTTGCAGCGGTCTTTACCTACATAGTACTCTAAGTGTATAGTTGCTCTTTGCTCTTTGCACTGCACAGTGGGGTGTAACAAGAATATTTTGTACATAATGCAGCTAACTGCCTCGGATCGGATTGACATGAAATTTCCCACAGCGATAATCAACATAATTTCGCTTACGCTTACTCAAAAGCAAACTTTTTAATTGTGGTCAACAACCATGATTCAATTCCGAAATCCGAACTTTGATAGAGCAACATGATGCTGCATACAATAGATGGAAGCAATTTAAAACTTCTTTTCTTGAAACTATTTTCAAATCTACAAGAAAAGAGATTGTTAGGTGCATAATTAAAGCAAAATCGTCTTTCTATAAAAGAAAATTTAAGTCTGCAATTGACAGTCGAGCCAAGAGAAGGGAAATCCGCAAGATTGCCATTGGTAAGAAAGGCTCTAAGGTTGATAGTCAATATATTGATATAAATAATCTAAACAGGAAATTTGCAGATACCACTATCCCTTTATCAACAACAATTATTTGCAATGATCTTTGTTATACTCAAATTCACAGCACTATCTACTTTCATTGTGTTGAACAGTCCGAGGTACTTAAAAGTAAAAAATATTTTTATTAATTATTATTATTAGTTAATAATATTACGGGCCCTATAAGCTCACAGCTCTGCCAATAAACATACATAGGTAACTGTTGCTGTTTGTTTAAGTAGTTTGTTAAGAAATATATTTGTGTAGTAAGTTCTTAGCTCCATCTATTTTTAATTAAATTGTTAAAATCTTTTCATATAATGATATACATTTATTTAAACCAACATTTCTATATATTTTTAGAACCAAATTGAATTTGGTTAAATGATTAAATTCAACCTCAATCCAACCTTAAAATCTAACATGAACCTGCTCACATTTCCTTTTTCTTCAAAAAAAAAAAAAAAAAACAAATATACAAATATACAAACACACTTAAAACCATATCCACACATACAACATATTTGTGAAAATTAAATTTTCTTCATTTCTAAGTAATGAAGAAACATCTGAGTTTTTGTGTTGAATGCAAAAATAATATGAAAACAAAAACAGACATAAACAAATCTGTTTTTGACCTTAAGTTAAATTGGGAAAAGGATTTTCATACATTTAACAAATTAAGTAAATAGTCTCATTTGTTCATCATCATCATATTTACATATCTTGGGAAAAACAAACACACACACAAACACTCTGACATTCAAATATACCAACAACCAACCAACACTTGCAAAATTTATAAATTTGCTTCATTTACAGACATTTTAAACAATTCATAGAAATTCTATTAAAACTGATTATAATATTGTAAATTATATCCTTTTAGATTTAAAATAAACAAACACACTCATGCATATATTTAAGAAATAAGTTGTGGTCGTATATTTGTACACACACATACTTACACACACACACACCTATACTTGTGTGTTACATCTCTTATGTTGTAACTTATACTCATTTGATAAACTTAATATATTTTGTAAATAACTTTAAGGTTTCTTTAACACATTCTCAACAATATCCAACAGATAGAACATTACAAACAGTAAAATGCTACCACCTTGACAGTTTATCAAATTTTTGTTCATCTTCTGGTTGTTAGGGAGAAGAAAACCAAATCAAAAAGTCATATTCATAAAGTTGTTTCTATGTTTCTATGTGTTTTTGTTAGGTATGTGTTAGTATGAGAGGTTATTTCATTAGGGAATTTTAAAAGTAAATTTAAGTATTATTAAATTTCCTTCATTTAAATTTAAGTGAAAGTTAACTAAAAATATTTTATAATATTTAAATGAAAATTTCTTAAACTCTAGAAAAGCAATTGAACTTTTTTAATTTTTTTTTTTTTTTTTACTTTTAACTTGCCCTTAAAAAACTATGATCCATTAAACTGTAATAAACAATATATTAAAATGGAACGCTAAGTTGGTCAACATTTAACCACGGCTACTTCGCCTCCTTTTTTTAAAAAAATTGAGAAAGTTGTTCCATTTTATATTCGTATCATATAAAACAATTAAAACTGAGCAATTGGAAAAGAACGCCTCATTGGTTCGTCAGAAAAGCATGATATTTTTCTTAGGGATATCGTCAATTTTTAAAATGTGTTTTCATCAACAAAAAATTGACGTATCTATTTCTTTTCTAAATTCGAACTCCACTTTTCAAACAAAACTTCAGCCATATTAAATCCACCATTTTCAATATTTCAATTCTAATTTCAGGTTCGTACTCTGCAACCCCCAAAATTTTCCAAGAAAATATTTGGTGCGAACACCATCACTTTTTTTTTTTTTTTTTTTAAAGAGAGGCAACACTCAGGAAATACTTCCTATATTTAGTATTTAAAAAAAAATATCCGCTAGCCCAAAAACTATTAAGTGACAATTTTAAAGCAAATTCAAAAACCTTTTTAAATCATCCATCATATTGGATTTGCTATTTTGAATATTAAAAAGGAAATGCCATATTCGAGTTCATCGGCACCAAAACATATCACTATTTGACATAACTTTAAGCGTTTCTGAAAGTATTATCTCAACTCGAGCCTCTATATTGGCTGAACCATCATTACCGCATTATTGCGCCATTTCGACTTTTAAAAGTTGAGATATGCGCCTAAATGTTAAGTCATTGTGCAGCTCTGCAATTCAAGTTCAATTTTGGCAGCAGGGGATATCCCGTTCACAAATAATGCCCCATATATAAGAGAATAACTCATTGATTGATGACTGACTCAACACCTACCAGCCCAAACGGCTGGAGCTAGGAAGTCGAATATGGTATATAACTTTCTCCTCCAGCATAGACGTCCGTAATGAAAGGATGTTTGGAAATTTATATGGGGAGGGGAGAAAAATTGAATACTCTACCCCATGGCAGACTGCCCAAACCACTTTGGCAAAAAGCTGAAATTTTGAATATGCGTTCCTGCGAATATTACGTGACGTACTGGTATAATACATTTTTTTTTCTGGCCCGGACCGTGGTTAAAATTGGGAGTGAAAGGAGCAAAATTCTCTCTCTTGGCGATCTTGGCTTGACTTAGGAACTATTAATTGTGTATGTGGGTTCCGAATCCCAAGTAGACATCCGTATAGACTGATTTTTGTTATCAAGGGGTAAAAGTCTTCCCCTTGGCAGCCATGCCAAACCACTAGAGCGAAGAACTTGAAATTAGTGCGTATATACCTTTTTGAAAATTTTCACGGGGAGGGGACAAAATGGCAAAAGTCTTCCCTTTGGGGGCCTGGCCAAACCTCTGAAGCTAGGAAGTTGAAATATGGTGTTTGGATTCCTAATACTGAGTAGTCATCCGCTTAGAAATGCGTTTTTGGAATGGTCACTTGGGAAAAAATCACCTCATGGCCCTCTGGCCAAAACGAGTAATTTGGCGTAGATACCCGCTTAGATGGGATTTTCCAAAAATCCCAGGTCAAACCGTTAAAGCGAGGAACTTAACATTTAGTATATGCGATCTTTATCCTGCACAAACAGGCATTATTTTAAAATCCTCCAAAGACAGGCAAATCCGCTAAAGTCGCCCCTTGGCGAACAGACGAATAATGAAATTTAACATGCGTGTTTCTAATTCCAAGTAGACGGGATTTTTGTAAATTCATACTGGAAGGGACATGAGGGGAAAATCTCCTCCTTGGCAGCCTGACCAAAGTATAGAAGCGATTAACTTAAAATTTATTAATTAGGTTGCTTTTCCTGCATAGACAACAGTTTTTAGAGGATTTTTAAAAGTTCCCACTGGGATCTGCACAATGAGGAAAAGTCACTTACTTTGCGGCCTGGTCAAACCACTAAAGCAAAAAACTTGAAATTGAGACAACCGCTGAAACGAAGTTTAGGAAATTTCTGCGAAGAGGGGCAAAAAGGGTGAATCCTCCCCTATGATGCCCTTTCCAAGCCGTTTAATTCAGAATGTCAACATTGACTTAAAAGTCACCTTCGTCTTAGAAGGTATTTTTGGTAATTCCTAAGGTAGGAACAAAAAAGGGGGATAGCTCTTGACGAACTGCATATTCTAGATATCCTCAATTAGAAACATGAGTATGTGTGAGTTCACGTATAAAATACTATTCGAAAGTTTCGTCAGAAAAAGTAGCAAAAATGAAGAGTCTACCTCACAATGGCATAACAAAATTGCTGAAGCCATTTCCTGATGTTTTGGGTGACTCACTGAAGATGTCCTGTTTTGATTTTAAATAAAATCTTATTGTAATTACGGTTTATAAGGGCAACAGTTAAACAAAGTTACTGATCTATGAAAAGTCTTTTGTTTTGAAATTTTAAACTTTAAATTGAAACGTCCACTATAAGAAGTTAAACAAATACATTAAAAGACAAAGTTTTTTTAAGCTCGACATTTTTATAAATTTATGTTGTCATCGTTGGAGGCCGAAACCGAAACCGTCCCACAAAAATGAACCTTATTTTAATAAGTGCCCTTTATTAAACCTCAAACCCGCCTAAGCTTTTATGCAATGATATTTATAAATCTTGTTCGTCACGAAAAATAAACAATTAGTTTTTTTACCAAAACTTTAAGCGATATGGTCCAAAATAAGTTTTGAGCTAATCTCAAAAAACTAAGAGGTTTAAGCATAAATTAAATGTTGATATGCTTTATTTAGAGCCCAAAATTGTCCCCTAAGTATGCGGTGTATCGAACCAATTGTCCTCATCTTATACGCTAGATGTATGAAAATGTGTAAAAACTTTGCGGACAGTCCCCAAAGTAAGCAAATGTCCCTAAACTATGCGGGGGAACGAATAAATGTTCCAAAAGTATGCTCTGTGCATACATATCATCATATACAAGCCTATATATGATTGGGCTTGTATATAAAAGCTGCAATTTATTGTTGTGATGATTTCAATGAAATTTGTGACATATTAGATATGCTCAGTGAAAATGATGCAGTGAAAATGATGCAGTTTACGCAATTCAAAATTGATATTTCAAAAACCTGGAATAAAATCTGATTTAGCTTATATCAAAAGTAATTTCGAATGTCTTTGATTTAAAGGACAATATAAAGGAAAGTTTAGATGTTATTGATTGCACCAAGGAAAATATTAAAAATGCCAACAACGAAGAAATTATTGAAAAATTTAACAAAGTTTTCAGTCGAAATAGTGCCCTTCAAACATTGACTAAAATTAAAATACAAATTCTTTTTTAATTAGAATGAAAAGGATTCATACATTGAAAACTTGTCCCTTTCGGAATTACATGCTTTCAAATATGCTCCAGTTACATCTACAGATGTGGAACGCGTCTATAGATCTGGAACTCAACTGTTTATGTGACAGCACACGATTGTACTATGCAATCAAAATTAATTAAATTAATTTAAATAATTCAAATTGAATAAATCATTAATATTTGTCTATATATTTTTTAAACATTTCGTTTAGCTATTTTGGCCTTTTTGCCATTTCTTGTGCCATATAACGATTTTTCGTGCTATTTTGGCTGCGAGTTCTACCTTTTTTCGTGCAAGAAAAAAAACTTGCCCTGATAATGATAGATAAGCTTTAAATATATCCTTGATAAAATATAGAACATATATGAAATAAGTTGGCAAACAAAGGATTATTATCTAAATTAGCAAAAACAAAAAAAAAAATGTTTGCTAGACAATTGTAGCAAACAATTATAATTGTCTGTTAAAGGCATTGCCATTTATCATTGCCAATTAAACCAAAATTTAATTTTAAAAATACACTAATTCTGCTCTAACCACGCCTTTCACAATTAAAAATTAAATAAAATTGCATATTAATTATAGTATTAATAACAATTTTCTGAAAAAGACGTTAAAATTCAAACTCAAACAAAAATCAAACTTTGCTCTCTGGCAATTCTTAACTAACTACGTAAGCGCCATTTATCGAATATACAAAGAATATATCATAGATGTTTCATCACTTACAACATATCGGAAAACATGGGCATTAGAGTGAGTTAAGTTTCTAAAAATAGAACTGTTGTGTTGTTGGAGTTGTACTTCTGAGATTATGTATGCAAGAACAAAAGCAACGAATATTGAATAAAACTAGTTTTAATCACAACAAAATTCGACCTGACGATAGATCAGTGGGCTAAAGCGCTCTGTCTAACGTGAAGTGCGAGTGCATGTGGCGTTAGAAATCAGTTTATCTACCACGGTCAGTGATTGCACAGAATATTTCATATAGACGTAATCGAACAAATAAAAACATAACAAATATTATATTATTCAACAAAAAAAAAAAAAAAAAAACAAAGGTTCAATACCAGAAACTGCGCTGCCTGATTCAGAAAATTGAAAATTTGCAATGTATTTATGATTTTTAGAAAATACACACATTCTTCTCTACCACGTCTTTCACAATTTAATTTTTATTATTTGTTAGCCATTGTAATGCCAACAAATTTAGTTACCATTGACATCCAACAATGCCAATTAAGTCGCCAGTTTATTAGTCCATTTATATAACTAGTCCCATGTATGATTCAAACAAAATCTGAAAATTTTCCTTTAGACAAGCTGTTCTATGGAAACCATGTCCCTAAACCTATTTTTTGTTACCAATATCCTTGATTACACATACACATGCTTAAATTCTTACAAATACTTAAGTAATTGTTAACGTATACGATTTTATTAATTTAATCCTGTTTAAATAATTTCAAAAGGAAACCCTTTAATATTTAAATATTCCAAACACGCAGTAAATGAATCGATGTGTAAATACTGCACGTTTGCCAATCAATATTATGTCAAAATGTAATGCTTTTATATATATTTGTAAATGTGTGAGTGTGTGTGATGGAGAAAATTCGGGTATGTGTGTCTGTATATAAAGACGTAGAGTTATTTATATAATCATTTGTAGACTGCAATGCTGCTACTGTCAGTCTGTCAGTATAATAAAAAGGATAATGCAATGGCAACCAAAATTGACTATAAATATATGCAATGTGTGTGAATGTGTATATAATGCTCTGGGAATATGTGTTTGTGTGAATTTGTGTGTAGTTGTATATTACATATAAAGGATTCACACATTCAACAGAGTGTATTGAATTGTGCAATTTATAATATTTATATATAAAGTCATACAAGTGTGTATTGATTAATATTTACTTTTTATATTTTTATTATTTTTTTATATTTTACGGGGTTAAAGATTTAATATTTTTATTTTAAATCATCATTATAATAATATCAACAATTGTATGACAATTATGTAATATTTACAATACAAAAATTTCAATTTATCTTTATTACAGTTTATTAATAATTGCCTGTAATTTAACATGTAAAGTAGGGCTATAACTTGTTTATGCAAAATTTTTATCTATCACCAAGTGATAGATAAAACAAAAACTTTATAGATTATTTGTTAAGACAATATCCTAATACAGAAATATAGATTATGGCCTCGAACTTGAATAATTTTTATTTTCATTGCACAATTAAAGGTGGAAAAAACATAATTTTTATTTTTTAATAAAAATTATATCAAACTTGTATAAAAGACAAAGTACCGTCTACTTTACTCCCCTTGTGTTGTTTATAAACTAAACAAAATATAAAAAGGAGAGAAAACAAAAAACGTGTGTTGAATATCAGCCAGAGGTGGACCTTGCATATAAGAAACAAGTTTTCAATTTTTTTTTGATCAATGGTTATAATCTTTAATTTCAAGCTCATATATTAATTAGTTCTCATGTAGTGATGTTTGACTTGATGTTTGGCATGGGATTGTTACCGCTTTCAAAACGTGTTCTGATGATGGGAACCTAGAAAATTCCCGATATAGATCTATCAACACATTCCTGAAAGGGTCAAATAATAAATTTGAAAACAAAAAACTCCATAGATTATTTGTTAGGACAATATCCTAATAAAGAAATATAGAGTATGGCCTCGAAATTGAATAATTTGCATTTTCATTCTAAATAACATTTTATGTAATGTGCTTGTTGTTTTGCGTATTTTAATATCCATATTGCGAAACAACGCTATAATATTTTTTTTTTATCAAAATCCACGCAACGCGTCAAATGTATAAACGTTTGTGTACATTATGATCGGCAGAACATCGTCTAAGTACTTTAAACATTTTATCGAAATATTATTTTGTTGGTTAATTAAACAAACAAATTGTGTTAAAAAAACATGCGTTTCTTTATATTTTTTATGACTTTACCAGGATAAAAATTTGCAAAAAAAAAAAAAAATATTCAAAGTTACTCGTATAACCATAAACTGTAGGATGTTCCTTTCAAGAACGATTTGTCGATTTTCGTTCAGTACACATACAACCAACTACTTACTACTTACCACAACAAACTTAATTATGTTATCATTTGACCTAACTTAATTACAGTGTGATTATAAAATATTAACAAATTTCTACTAATAAGGAGAATGGAGAAAAAATAATTTTCATTTTGTATGCTTGGTTCTTGCGCTGGTTGAATAGTTCTTCATTACGCAATTTAAATTAAATTTTGTCAAATGCATGTTGATTAAGAATTAGTTGCGACTGCACTCACTAAGGATATTATGCAGGTGAAGACGACGGCAATTATAGTCAAAAACAAGTGAAATTTCACTTGAAGAAATGATGACTAACATTTCATTAAATTCATTTAACATTTGTCATATGTTTTTACTGTTCAAAAAATTACTAATAATTGTAGTAAAAATGAAACACATATATTAGTAAAAAATAAACAAACATTTTTTTTTTTTTAAATAACAAAAAACGATTGTAGGAAATTAATGGAAAATCCTAATACAGTCATTTGATGTGGTTTGCTTTTTTAAATAAACTATAAGGTTAGTAAAAAATTAAATTTGTTCTACAAATGACTGACATTAACATATAAATTAAAGAAACTGTATTACAAACCAAACAACTACAAATTTTTAAAGCAGAAGCTCAATGAGTGTATTATTTTTAACCAACCACTAAAGAAACCAACAAATGGTGGTCAATTCTTCTTCGCGTTTTTGGAAAGCATTGCTATTTACTGCAGTGTTTTATGTAATTTGTTTCATTTTGTATTATTTTTGAAATGTTCTTAACAACATTAGGAAAAAGTCCAAAAACAAAACAAAAAATGTATATGTTTTTTTTGTGCCTTTAAGACATAACGCAAAATCAATTGTATGGTTTGTAAAACAAAGTATATGAAATATATAATAAAAAAGCAGTCGGTTTAAAAACAAATATTAACATTTCTCGTAGCAAATATTAAAGAAAAAAAAACTAAAAATTGCTAACAAAAAAATGTATAGATGAACAAGATTTATTTAACTTTCATGGAAAACAATTCAACAGTTTAAAAGCGTACAAGTAAATCATAATGAAATTATATGCAACATTATGATAATCAACAAATTTGTACGAAAATATTGTTTGTATTTTATATTACTGAAATGGATATCGTCATTTTAAAATATCTTTCAAAATCATTGCAGTCCAACGTTGAATGAAATGATAAAATAGTGTAGCATACTCCTATTGTCTGAAGAAGAAAAATTAAAAGACAAGATATGCAAGAAATTTCTGAAATAAAAATATATTTTTTTTTGCGAAAATGCTAACCGAATTGAAGAAATGTCCTTAATTCTCGAATATCTAAAAAACTCAAAATTAATTTTCTGAAATTTATTTTGAAATTTAGTCAAAGTATCATTTACGGCATATACAAATTTCAAGTTTCGAATTAAGGCCGTTCAAAAATGAACTTAAATTTTTCTTAAATATCTTTGATATTTTATATAAAATTTTGTGTATCCACATAGCACACTGCTCCAAATTTTAATATTTTTTGTATTATATTCGAAAATCGAGAAAATCGAAAATCGAGGAGTCAAAATGTAGTTAATATGCTTACTCAGATTTTCGTTGTCACAGCCAATGTACTTTCAAAAGGTCATTTAAAGTAACATTTTTAAACATTTTATTTAAATAATTGTACTCAATAAATGGTGCCAATATAGGTATCCGATGAAAGATCATAATCTCTGTTATTCCACTCTGTTATTCCACAATTATTGGCAGTCATATTTAAGGACCAACAATTTTAAAAATATCCTTTTAAAAATTTGATCTTTCAATATACTTGATTGATAAAAACAAGTTCGTCAAAAGAAAAAAATCATCTTAAAGGATTGACTGTACTGTAAAACGTACCCAATCTTCAGCCTTCTAGTTTTATTAGTTTAGCAACAACACCGAATTTTATTATCTATCTGCAAACTAAATTTATATATTATATTAAATTTTTTAACACGTGATTTTTTTTTACCGGGCTAATTCAAAAACGTGTTACTGCTTAAGTAACAAAGGTAGAAAGCTGAAGTTTGAGTATATAGTAAAGTACAGTCAATCCTTAAACATCGTTTCTTTCTTTTAACGAACTTATTTGAAACAATCAATGATATTGGAAGATAACATTTTTTAAAGCAAATTTTTAAAAGTCTTGGTCTAGAAATAATACGTTTAATAATTTTGTGGAATTTCAGAAATCATGACCTTTTATGTGATACCCATATTGACATCATTTAATATTTTTTTTTTTTTTAATAATATTTTAACTAATTTGTGTAAAAATTAACCTATAAATATCCTTTTGCAATTACATTGTATGTAGTAACGAAAATCTAAGTACGAAGTTCAACTACATGTACACTCAAAAAAAATAAGTTAGTAGAAAAGTTAGTAAAACGTCTTGTAAATCAGGTATACTAGTTGTTAGCAAATTTTTTGCTATAATTCTGTTTTAAGCTAAAATTTTTGTTATACTTATTCAAAACTTAACTGTTTTGAACTAATGTCTTACTAATACAGTAGTAACTCGATTCTTGCACATACTTGATACTTGCACACCTCGATTCTTGCAACATATGAATATTTTTCATTACGCACTCAGTACTTGCGACATCCAAAAATTTTGAACTCGATACTTGCAACATTTTTGTATTATGTATATATATCAGCGTTCAATATTTGCTTAGAATGGGCGGAGCAAAACAATGCTTCATTAGACGATATTATTATGCTCCAGAGACTAAGAAGCAGTGTAGTACTGAACAAGCGACTTTGTACAAAACAAACAAAAATTTAAAATTTCTTTAATTCCACATAAAATATGTATCTACTGTTAACGAATGCGTTGAACTTAAGTGTTTTGAATTGAAATATTAAACTTAGATTCTAAACAGATGGATGTGCCTTTTATTTTGTATGGGGAATTAATACTTTGTACTTGCGACAAACTCGAAACTTGCACCGAGCCCGGTTTTCATTACGTGCAAGAATCGAGTTTCTACTGTATTATACTAATGTTTTACTAATTTATTTTGCTAAAAAAAAATACGCTGATAAGCACATTAATAGTGTGGACGACAACCAGATTGGAAGATATGCGCAGAATGAATTAGATGTCGCGGCATGTCAAGATGTAGTAGAGAAGAGGAAAATGATACTAAAAAGTACAACTCTAATAAGACATATAAAAAAATCAACCATGGAAGATTTTTGTATCTGTTTTTCATACATAAAACAAAATTGAGGATTAAAACAACTTAAATTTTGCGTTGTCACCGGCTTCTGAAAAAATTGTCTATTAATTAAATAAAAGACAAAATAAAATATTTAAATTTAATATGTACTTCTAAACTAAATGTTTAGAGATTAATAATCTAGTGTGGTCAAATTGCAAACAAACATATACAGACATGTAGACAGAGTAAAGCGAAAGACAAACCAACACACCTTTTAGGTAGATTTTTATGGTTCCTTTTACTTATTGCAAAAAAAATGATTGTTTTTTTCGTTCCGTTTGTTTTTGTTTAGTTTTTCGTTTCGTTTCTATAATTAACTTTGGCAGTTGATGTAAGTATTTGAAAGAAAATTTTTGTTATGTTATATATATTTATTTCTATATATTTTCAGAGATTAATTAATTCATGTCGTCAGTGTGGGAAAATAAAAATTTTTATATTTCGTAATTATTGTAAATTATTTTTTAAAGAATCACAAAAATATGTTTTATGATTTTCAGCAAATAAATTAACTAAATTACAATTTTTCTACAAATTTTTTGCGTTTTTTTCAGTCTACTAAAATTCAGCAAAAAATTTATTAATTTTTAGCAAGGCTTTTTTATTTCTAATCCACCAAGTGTTAGCAAAACTTTTGCTGAATCTACTAATTTTGTTGCTAAAAATCAGCTCGCTGATTTTCAGCAAAAGATGTTGGTGACATTAGCAATTTTTTTGCAAGCACCCTCCTGACTAAAATTTTCCTGACTCAGCAAAATTTTTTGCTGACTTTACAAATTTTTTTTTGAGTGTAGGGCAGAATAGCGAGGTTTCGCCACTGGGGCACATATGCCAACCTCGATTTTCGTTGTAATTAAAAGAGTTATAAAAATTTTCTTTACCATAATTTGTGCATTTATTGATCATCTTTCATGTCACCAAATTTTACGCTTTTACTTCTCACATGGTCGAGGATAGACATATTTTTCCGTTTTCTTGGGTTACAAAATAAGTAATATAAAGTTGGTGTATTTGGGATAACTTTTTCATTTCGTATACTAAGGTGTCGAAGCCTTCATATTAATTAATATTATTAACACGATTAGAATTTATTCCTAGAAACTGTAAAAAAATATAATAATATATAAGCGGCTGATCATTAGTCATATACGCCTGACCATTATGTGGTGTTGTTGGTATCACTTTAAAAGACGTATACGTTATATTAATTCGGTTGTTGGTATCACTTTAAAAGACGTATACGTTATATTAATTCTTTACGTGGTTATATGTGTATCATGGTTCATCCGTAGTTTTCGTTCAACAAATTTGAAGAATATTATCTTTTTCAATTGTTAATGCTGAAATTACAGCTATGGATATCCATTTTTATGGTTATTTAATATAAAATATAAGTTTTTTTTACCAAAACTTATATTTATAGCTGGCAAATCTGCAGCATCAACTCATCGAATTTACGCTATAGTTGGGGCAGTTTACCACATTTGAGTTACTCTGGAAATCTTGAAAAAGAAATATAAGGAATAAAGATAACCCGAGTACAAACGTTTACATATAATTATACATTATTTTGTATAAATATATATGTAATTGCATGCTATTATATGTAAATACATAAAGTAAGTTCGGGTAATGTGGAATTATTAATTTATTTTTGTAGTTTTCATTATTAATGTCCAACTTATTATTCTGCATTGAAGTTTTTTCTGGATGTAATCTTGCTGACTGCAATATATGTAATTTACTGTTAAATAAAATAATACGTTTTGTTTACAAATTAAAGCCACATGATCATGTTTTGAGGAATATTTCTGATTTATTGGGTTGCAATTTTAATAATTATGTTGAAATTCGATTGCAATTATTATATCATAAAGTAATTCTCTCTAATTACCCTGAATATGTACGTATACTATACATTATATACTCTTGAACTGAAAGAAACTCTCAACTTTTATATCCCATTAGAAATTATATTATTCATTAACGATCATTTCATGAGCGCTTAGCTAAGTGTTGGAACTAGTTACACTTACACTTGCGAGCTTGTAGAAAATGCTTCTGGATATGATATTTGATGTGCAAAAACATTTTCAAATTATTTTCAAAAAGTTTTCATTATATTTTCATTTTAGATTTGCTTTTCATTTAATAAGATTTAACTTTGAATTAAAACATTTTAAACTGCAATACATTTTGTCATGTGCGTTTATGCCATATTCTTTAATAGTTCTTTTAAAGTTTTTACTTTAAGTTTTTGTAAGTTTTATAGTTTTAAGTGATACGAGGGCGGATCAATAAGTCCGTGATTTTTTTTAATGAAACACAGTTTTTTTCAAAAAAAAAAAAAAAAATTATTTTTCAACATAATCTCTTTTTACCTCAATACACTATGGGGTCGCTTGTTTTTGAAATCCTCGTTAAATCGGTCCAATAAGTTTTCATAATATTCGCCGTTTATTGATTTTCTCTTTTGAAGGTAATCTATGTGGATTATCACGCGTGCATTCCAAAAAAACAGTTGCCATCACATTAGTGGCCGACAAACTTACCTTGGCCTTCTTCGGAGCCGGTTCACCGTGATAAACCCATTGTTTAGACTGCTGTTTGGTCTCCGGAGTATTGTAATGTATCCATGTTTCATCCACAGTTACAAAACACCACAAAAACTCATTCGAATTGCGGTTAAACAACTCCAAACAATCCTTTGAAGTTGTCACACGACTACGTTTATGGTCAATTGAGAGCAAACGCGGCTCCCATCTTGCAGGCATCTTTCTTAAACCCAACTGATCATTTAAAATCGAAACCACATCAACAATCTCACGCACTTTTACTCTTCGATCGGCCAACACCATATCGTAGATTTTTTTCGACATTTTCAGCTCTATTGACCTCAATTGCCCATCCAGAACGTTCAGCGTCATTTGTACTTGTGCGAACACAACGAAAGTCAGTAAACCACTTTTTTACCATAGAAATCGATGGTTCAGAATACCCATAGTATTTATCAAGCTTTTCCTTGGTTTGATTGACGGTTTTTTTTTCTCAAAAAAAATAATGTTTAATGAACACTCGAAATTTACTTTTTTCCATTTAAAAAAAATCCACGAGGTTGTATGTTTTGAATAGCTGTTAAACGCAAAGTAAATGACAAAACTTGCTCAAAACTTCACAGTGGTCTATTTACAGGTGGTACTTGAGCAGTATTGCATTTCATATAACTACGAGGGAAGTTCGAAAAGTCACGGGCTTATTGATCCGCCCTCGTATTTAAGGTTTAATAGTTTTAGGTGATTTAATAAAGTTGATTGTTAATGTTTGTCTACCAACTATATATGGCACAAGGGGTTCGGTTGGTTTTTTGAAATAAATTAAATTAAAAATAAAGAATCTTCACCTTTTTTAAAATTTTTTGCGCAAACGTAATTTTAGTGGACGAAAAATAATGAAAATTTTTATTAAATTAATGAAACTTTTCTTTACAAATTTCTTTAAATTAATGAAAAGCTCTATACTTTTAATGAAATTATTTTTTTTTTTTAATGAAGCTTCTATTTAGTAAATGGAATTTTTAAAAAATAGCATCGTATTTTTAAAAAAATTGTATGATACCTTGCATTAGTTTAATGAAAAGTTTTAAGTTCACGCGCTACTTCAGAGCTTCTATGCTAAAATGTATTGGTATTATGCAGAGAAGGATCTCAGTGTGTAGAAAAATATCGACATAAACTTTTTTTTATTATATAAAAAATAGAATTTACTCTTTATTGGATATGAACTTGCTTGAGAATGATCGTGACGCGATTTATTAAAATATTTTATTTATGTATCAAAGTTATTTATAAGGCTAGAATTCGCGACCAAGAATATTAATCTATCAAAAATCTAAAAATTCGGAATATTTTATTTTTCAATATTTTGTTCAGATTTTTTGATGCTTTTATAATAATTAAAAATAGTTGAGAAGAGAAATCTTCATTATTTTAAAAATTAATACTATTTCACAAGTGCATACAAAATTAGCGAATAATATATGTGTGGAACCGGTGAATTCTCAGAAAAAAGATAAATACCTTATTTTTGAATAATTTAGTAGCCCATTGTATGTTGTATAAATGTTAGAGTTGTGTCGTTCATGAACGACTCACTCCATTGAACGATATGGTTCGTTCATCAATATTCGATCTTGTCGTTGAATCGTTCATTTCGTTCAATCGGTTATTTCGTTCTTTGTATTCATAGAGCAATTGCATCTCTATTCAATCAAATTGCTTGCAAGAGTAATTATTTTTTTTAGAAAACAGTATTAATATTCTTTAAAATTATTAAAAGCAATTATAGTCATACAAATAAAATGTTTTTTACACAAAATAAAAACATTTTTGTTAGAAAAGTTGCAATTTTATAACATTTTTTGTCTATGTACAGTAATATTTGTGAAAAAACTCGTAAATCATGTCAAACGAACGACACAGTTCACCACACGCAGATCAGTCACAAGTCAAAGCAAAAAAGAACGATTGAACGAACTAGTTCACAGAACGATAATGACCGAGTCACCAAAATGAACGATTAATCCCAACTCTAATAAATGTCAAATAAATAAAAGCAGAAAGTATTAGTAACTACAATTTAAAATTGATATATTAGATTAAAAAATAAAAAAAACTGAGAGTGCATTATGGAATAGTATTCCACATTACCCGCTTTTACGTATTACACATTTGGCCGATCTGCAACTGTTTTTAAAAAAAAAATATTAAAAATTGTTTAGCTTAATATTAAAACACATTAATGTCATTAAAAAACTTCCTAATTCATATTCTTTCAGACACAACTGAAAAATATTAACATATCGCTCATTTACTGCAATAAAGTCATAAATCATAAATTTTTGATTTTGTAGAAAGTGTGTTTAAAGTTTTCAATTTAATTCCAACTTGAAGAAAAAAATAACGACATAATTATTCTCAAGATATCAATACGACTTTTTTACACAACATGATACGTGATATAACGAATAATTTTGCGTTATTAACTCAAAAATCATATTTTTTGAGTTGTGACGTTCTTGCATTAAATGAGCGATATGTAAAATTTTTTGTAGCAAATAAATCTTTCAACACTTTTACAAAAATTAGTCAAGCTTGATATGCGAACGGTTATGGTTAGTCCCAAAAATGTAAGCGTCACATTAATTTATATGAATATTAGGGCATTCAAATATATCGGGTTTAGTTTTGTCCGAGTAAAGGAGTAATTCGATTCTGAGGTTTTAAACTCCTTTAAACGAGTAAAATTTTAAAATAATTCAAGTAACTCGAATAATTTCAATAGTTTTACTTCATTAATTTTTGCTTCAAAATTCATAATAAAACACAAAATAAGCACAAAATCAAGATTTTCGAAATGTGTTTTATCAAAATTAAAATAAAAGAAAAGTTGGGCAATTAAAATAATATACAATTGAGGACTTTAAGATTATTTTGTTTCGTTTTTATAAAGGTCGACTTTAAGAAAACATTAGAGATATAGAATTTTTTTGCAAATGTCAGAAACAATATGGCATGCAGTCTATGCCTAAAGTAAAAATCATATACTTATTTATATACATATATATATATATATATACATATACATACATATATGTATGCACAGCGCATAGTTTTGGGACATCTATTCGTTCCCCCGCGTAGCTTAGGGATATTTGCTTACTTTGGGGACTGTTCGCAAAGTTTTCGCGCCTTTTCATACATCATACATCTAGCGTATAAGATGAGGACAGTTGGTTCGATACACCGCATATTTCGAAAACAATTTTGGCCCTGTCCCTAAAGTATGCGCTGTGCTAACATATACATATACATATATATACATATACTTTTAATTAAATTGAATATAGATCCGAATTGAAAAAAAGAGCTGTAATATCAAAATAAAATTAACACAATCTAATGGTTTTGCGATTGTTGCGTTTTTTATTTTTTGTTGAATGTTTTGATACTTAAAAATTTCGCTTAATTTATGGAAATCATACCTTTTGGTCTTAAATTTTGTTGATAGTTTCAAGCCTTTACTTGAGTATAAAAATGTCTGCAGTTGTTTAAGGAAATTTTCAAAATATTTTTAGGACTTGCTGAAAATGTGATATTTTAGGCCATGGGGTAGGTGCTGATCGTTTTTTCCTCCAAATTTACAAAAAAATTTATTTTTTATCAGTACAGTATTACCTATATCGTGGGGACACGTAAAAAAGTTATAGCCCTACTACGCATATGTAATATGTCAGTTAACATTGAACCACAAATACGTTTTCGATTAAACATTTCTATGGAATTTGAAAGTCGACAACTAAAGAAAAAGAAAAATAATCAAAATATGTTCAATGTGAATGTAATTTTATAAAAAAAAAAAATATTAAAAAAACGCAACAATTTAAGTTTTTTTATAAAATATAAACTGAAAAAGAACATCTTTTGATTTATTCGAGTAACTCGATTAATCGACCAAAATTGTTTGAGTTATTCGTTACTCGAAACTGCCCACTTTAATTTTCTCGAACAGTTGTTTGATAAAAATGTATCGCTTAATCGATTAACGGTTAATCGACTGAATACAATAATGAATATGCATTGTGTTCACTAGGGTATTCAATCGGTTAACCGTTACTCGATTAATCGATGAAATGATTTCGAACAATTGTTCGAGTAATTCGAAGTGGCCAATTTCGAGTAAAGAATAACTCGAACAAGTTTGGTCGATTAATCGAGTAACTCGAGTAATTTAAAAATATGAACTATTTTATATTTTTTTAATATTTTGTATAAAATAATGTGACTGTTATAGTGAATATTTAAATGTTAAGTGTATTTTTATATTAAGTGAGCACTGTTAAAGAAATTATATTACGAAAAACGAAGAACTTAATGCGAAAAACTCCGATATCGAAGAAACTTGGAAGATCTAAGACTGGGGTATTTAAGATTATTGGTGCGGATTTGAGGGTTAAAAGTGGGATCAAACATTATTTTTTTTTTAATTTAGTTGCCATTTGATGTAAAGAAACTACATATAAATACTATATTTTCAGAAGGGAATTTTTAAATGTCATTTACTAAAAACTTTTTGTTGGTCCCTTTTATGTCGTTGTAACAAGCCACTTTTAGAAGCCCTATATGAAAATTCATAGCGGTCCTACGCAAAATTTCCACATATTAATATTTACATATAGAAGTAATGAAGTTTTCATTAATATGATGAAAATCTTCTTAAATATTCATGAAAGTTGTTTCAAAACTTCTTTATAATTTTTTTAAAAAATTACATATCTCAAAATCCCAAAATGATAGGACAAAATGGACTATTTTTTCGTTTAGTACTATCACACTAATATAACAAAACTGTGTCAAGTCTGAGTGAAATTACAAAACGGATCACCTTACAAATATTTTTATAAAACAGTTTAATACATATTTATGAACCAGTTATATTGAAAGAAAATCAATGAAGATTTCAACACATTTATAAAGAATTTCATTGATATAATAACGCTTTTGCTTTGAGTGTACTGAGACAAAACTGGCGCAATAATAAATGATCTTAGCAAATGTTTTTGATATACTTTTTACTAAAATTTTTAATTAATGTGTTAATTTTTATGTGTTAATTTTTATATTAGTACTAATAAAATATAAAAACTTACAGAAATGTGAGTTTTTGGAAAATAAAATTAAAGTATTAAAATTGTCCGAGTTACTCGAGTTATTCGTGCAATTTTAAAATCTTACTCGCCTACTCGAGTAAATTAAAAACCTCAAAATCGAGTTACTCGATTACTCGAACAAAAGCAAACCCGAGTAAATTGAATACCCTAGTGTTCACCAACAAACATTTCCCAAATAGTTCTTAGTTTCAGAAATAAAGGGGTGTTATATAACTGTACACAGAGCTATTTTTTTGGATGAGTTTTGATGACATTTTTTCACTAAACTGATAAAGTTGTGAAAAAGCTTCATAGTTTTAATGAAACTATGTTTAATGAAACTTTTTCGTTAGTGCTATGATTTTTTCACTTAACTGATAAAGTTGTGAAAAAGCTTCATAGTTTTAATAAAACTATTTTTAATGAATCTTTTTCATTAGTTGTATGAAATAATTATTAGGCAATTTTGCATAACAATTTATTGCTATTTTTGTTTACAATTATAGTAAATTTTTCCCAATTATACTAAGTATTTTTACCATTTAAAAGTACTTGGTTGAAAACGAAACAGTTGATCTACAATGAGTTACTGTACTTAAATAAAAAAAGTCTGTAAAAGTTACAGAAACATTTTTGTAATTTACAGAAACATTAACTATTTTTCGGCCATCAGACCGTTTAGCCAATTTTTAGAAAATGTGTTCGTAAATTTATGTTAAGTGAAAATAGAAGGAAATATTAGTAAATCTGGATATAAAAAGTTTCTCTACTTTTTCTACTAACTTTTTTATTTGAGTGTATTTTTAAATGCAATTATCCCTTAAAAAAACTACTTATCCAAAGTTTATGCAAATTTCCTTCAATTATTGTTTTAAAAGTCATTTGTTTCGGCTATCAGCATAAAAGTAAAAAAAGCAAAAAATACTTATGAAAAAAAGTTTAACTAGACGTATACTTAATATAAAAAATCATATATGAAATGCAATATTAAGTATACGTATTATAGCCATCACCAAAGTATGAAATAAAATTTGTATCTTTTATATTTTTCTTAAATAAAAACATAAGCAGGTGTTATTTAAACAAAACCTAAAATAAATATTTGTAAAAAAAATGTTTCGACCATTAAAATGACCTTCTATTTATTTGAACAAAAATAGTTTCTAATAAAATTGGCCAGCAATAAATTTTTTTATATTTCAACAACTTTAACTCTTTTGTCCATTTCTGAACTTCCCTTTCTTTTCTCTCTTATATTTACAAATCCTTGCAACAGGAACTAAATATACACCATGTTTCAAGAAGAAATATTTCTGCAAATGGTCAAAGTTTGCATTTAAAGTAGAAAAGTTTAGCCAACAAGCCAAAAGCATTAAAAAAAAAACAAGGACCAATTCACTTTGGAGTACCAAAAAAAAAAATAATGGGAAAATATAAAGGCAACACATGGTTGTTTTGTGAGCCGTAAAAATGCAGTTTAGTTTTTTTCTATTTCCTTTTTCTACACATTTTTTCAAAATCAAACTTTTGTTGCTTTTGAAGTTTCTGTGTTCATTTTTAGCATCCAACTAAATTGATGCACCTTTTTTTTAAAGACATTTTTTTCCTCAGATGATGTTTTTGTTTTCTTAACAATAATACAAAAGAAGTACTTTTGTTTTATCGTTTTCTTTCTTTTTGGTAGTATTTTTTTAATTTTTTTTTTTTTTGTTAAAAAATGCTAATAAAAATGCTGTTGAAATTCTTAAAAGTAATACAAAAGAAGGTCTTTACTAACCAGTTAATGTTGTGTTTTGTTTGTAATTTGTTGTGTTGTTTCAAGTTTAAAATGAGAAAAGTTTTCTATAATCGTGTATTATGGCCATTTTTTTTTTCTTTTAGAAACATTATAAAAAACTATCGGAAATTCCATAAGTGACCAAGGCTACACTAACAACTGGAAGTAAAACTATAAAATGTCAAACAATTGTTGTCAATTTTTATTGTTATTATTGTCCTTCGAAAAATGAGATTAAGTCTTGTATAAAGAAAACTTTTAAAAGTCTTTAGAAAGAAAGCAATCAATTGGTGGCAAGAAAAAATTTGTTAATTTTACAATGAGTTAATATAAAAATATGTGTAAAATTATATCATTAAACACAAAGCTTAATAAAAAAGAAATTTTTTTTAAATTCATTTAAATTATTATGGTGAAAATCGAGCTTCCGCATTTTGACTTTACGGCAAAAAAGCCCTATTTTGAAATTAAAAAGTAACCCCTTAAACCCCATCCACAAATATGATTGATGCATTAATCTGCTAGAGAATCTTCCAAAGAAGAGACTGATACCATAATCTTGGATAAGCTTGTCCTACTTCCTGAGATGTGTACATCCCACACATTGTTACTTTCACAAAATACGGCTAAAAAGTCAAAATGTGGAAGCTCGATTTTCACCGTAGACGTATGGTCTAGTGGACTTTTTTGCTCAGAACAATCCCAAGAATCAGAAACGCGAAGCACGCATTAAGATGTTCAAATCGCCCCACCCTAATAAACATATATAAACATATATAAACATATATAAACATATATAAACATATATAAACATATATAAACATATATAAACATATATAAACATATATAAACATATATAAACATATATAAACATATATAAACATATATAAACATATATAAACATATATAAACATATATAAACATATATAAACATATATAAACATATATAAACATATATAAACATATATAGTCACATAAATAATTTAATATCTTATCATATCTTAGATGATCCAAAAAATGGCATACTTAACCTTATCTCATGGGATGTCATTAGATGTCATCTGATAGAAATTGATCTGAAAAATGATACTATCTAATTTGATCAAGTTATATATAATTTGATAAAATTTTTTATAATTTCATAAAATCCTTTAAAATTGTTTGGAAATCAGCACTAATATTTTGTGTCGCATTTCAAATAATAATGAAAATTTAAATATAAATCAATGGGTTTTAAAATTAGATGTGATTTTAACTTGATGTCATATACAATTATATGTAAAAGTAATAAATTTAGAAATGTTGAGGTTAAGAAGAAGAATAAACGTTTTTATCTAAACATTTATAAACACTTTGCTTTCAGTGCAGCTTTTATAAGTTTTTTACTTTAGTTTTTTCTTACATAATTTTTTTGCTTTAAATACATTGAAATTTCCTTTTTTGTCTTGTCTGATAATTATAGGGGAATGTATCCTAATGTGGCCTTATGTGTGGTATTTGGGCTTTATAACAAAACTAAGTGGAATATTCCAATATTTTGAAAATACATCTGCTTATAGGCCAACTTCTTAGGCACTTTTCGATTATAGATAATTGTTTTGTGGGAGCTAAGTTAAAAAAGTTATAAAACAACTTTCAAAACAATTCAAAAGGTACGCATTAGGGAAACATGTATCCATGTAGAGTGAACTTAAATTAAAAAACTCTCTTTAAGCATATAAAATATATAGAAAACAATGTGTGTAAATTTTTAAGTCATGGCAAAATAACCATATACGGACACCACTACGTGATAAAAGACTAAAAAAAAAGACCCGTGTCTCCCAATTTTTCCCAAAGTCATCTCCTTTTTTGTTTATGGGCCGCCAAAGATTTGAGGCCTCGGTATCATTTTCGCAAAAAAGTGATCATTTTCTCAGGCTCATATCTTGCATGCCGTTCAGAATTTCGATTTACTCTCTATGGCAAAGTTGTAGCCCTTGTCATAAAGAATAAAAATTGCGAACATATAAAATCAAAAAAACTTCACCTTCCAGATCAAAATCGCAAAAAACTTAAAAAAATTCGATTTTTTTTACATTTTTCCCGTGTTCAGGTCCATAGGTAGCAAACCGTTCAAAATTCAAGGAAACAATCAACTACAAAAATTTACCTAAGATCTCAATAAACAAATTTCTAGAAGTTTTTTGCGATTTTGATCTGGAAGGTGAAGTTTTTTGATTTTATATGTTCGCAATTTTTGTTCTTTATGAGAAGAGCTACAACTTTGACATAGAGAGTAAATCGAAATTATGAACGGTTTGCAAGATATGAGCCTGAGAAAATGATCACTTTTTTGCAAAAATGATACCGAGGCACCAAATCTTTGGCGGCCCATAAACAAAAAAGGAGATGACTTTGGGAAAAACTGGGAGACACGGGTCCTTTTTTTTTTTAGTCTTTTATCACGTAGTGGTGTCCGTATACGGTTATTTTTTTCGTGTTGCACTGTGAAATGAAGTTAAACACATAAAGATTTGTATTTCAATTAAAATTTATTGTAATTTTGTTTATATAAACATGTTATGCATCGTTTAAAAGCTTCTTAACGGTTTACCATTTCTAATGCTAACTTTTTTAATTGCTGTGAAAAGGCGATATTTTTTTGTTGTAAAACATCTTGCAGATTTGTCCAAAATAGACAAGAATAATTAAAGTGATGCGTAAACCATTTTAAGAAGATTAAAACTTGGAAAAAATAATAAAAAAAAAAACCAAGAAATATATCAGAGATCCACTTTAGGTAACACTATGAAAATTAAATTTTTCACATATTTGTTTTATTTATTATATTTGTTTATGGAATCAACTAGTTTTATTAAAATTGTGTAAAAAATGGTTATCGTGTATACAAAAATCCGACTTGAAAATTTAGTTTTTTGAAATGACAAAATCAAACCAAAAAAAATGTGTGCATTCAAGTCGAAACATTTTTAAAATAGTGATGGCGCAAATTGAAATCGATGATAGTTTACAGTTTTGATGTATTCATGCCACAACACGAAAAAAACCGAAATGTTAACTATAGGGAACAGTCCACAATTGGATACATTCCCTTATATAAAGGTGATACAATTTTTCATCTTAATTTTAACACATACATATATTTGTATAGAATTATCTGCGATGCTATATATAATTATACATAAAACTGATCGAAATTATTTGATTTTTTTGTATCATATATACCTACATGTAATTACATATTGAAATATATACATTATCATATATCATGAGTATATGAAGAGATAACATAAGATATAACGATATAAGATGATATATAGAGCTATATTAGACATTTTCGTAATATTACGTTTAAGATGTTAATATATATCATTACATTGGGCCACATATAAAATCATATATAATTACATAAAATTATATTGTATCACGTTATATATAACCTTTTTTCGTCGGGATGTCAAACTCAATCGAAAATATGGCATTTTCGGATCGACCACCTCCGATTTCAATAAAATTCACCATAACTGTCATACTCGACAAGAAATCGACGAAACATAAATTTCAGATTCCGGACCCTTTTTGTAATGACGTCAAAATTGCAAAAAAAAGTTAAAAATTTACTAAAGTATGCTTACAAATTGGACTATAACTTTTAAACTATACACGATACAAAATTCGTGCTGGTCATATTTTTAACTTAATATGTGCTCTTCAAAATGATATGCATATCATTTTTTTTTTATGAAAGGGTAAACGGAAATTTTAGGGGTCTTTAGTTCAAATGCCTTTATCAAGAAATGAACAGCTTTTTAAATAAATGAAAATATATCAATAAAAAAAAATAGATTTTAAATTTTTAAAAAATATACGATTTTTACTGAACTCTCCTCTACATTTTTGTGAAAAATTCATTTGGGTATCTCGTTTGGTCTCTGAGTTGTAGCCAACATCATGTTCCTAAGTATTTTTTCCTATTTAATATATTTGTTTTCCTATGCATGTGTACATTTTTGTATGTATGTGTACAGTATGAATCTGTTACTCTTTTTAAAGTTGGCTCTTTCTTGCCATAGAAAGAAAAATATAAAATTTTTTATGTTGTGGAAAAGTGACGTTTTTGTTTTGAAATCCATAACATCCTAGTCAGAATATTAATGTCAACTCAAAAATGTAGATTGAAATATCTATTCAAATTATCTTAAATAAACATTAAAATTTAAAATATCAAAGAACATATATTATACTCTATACTCTATATTTCTTTATTAGGATATTAACCTGACAAATAATCTATAAAGTTTTTGTTTTCAAGTTTATTAATTGACCACTTTCCGGAACGTGTTGATAGATCTATTTCGGGAATTTTTTAGGTTCCTATCATCAGAACACGTTTTTAAAGAAGTGACAATCCCTTGCAAAACATCAAACATTCATATAACCTAGTTATCCCACTAAATGAGAAATAACATATGAGCTCGAAGTTAACGATTATCACCATTGATCAAAAATAAATTGAAAACTTGTTCGTTATATGCAAGCCCTACCTTTGGTAGATATACAATACACGCTTTTTGTTTTTATTCTCCTTTTAATTTTCACACTTATTTTGTTTAAAAACAAAATGTAAAGGGAAAGTAAACAAGACCGTACTTTGTCTTTTTTACAAGTTTGAAATAATGTTTTTGTTTTATTTTAACTATCAAAAACTAACTCCAAAATTATTAAAAACAACAACATTTCTTTTTTTTTATTACATTAACTTTTTGGATCAAATAAAGAATTTTTTGTAAAAAGAAAACTTCAAATGAAAACAGCAACTGGTACGGAAAAACTGTATTTATGTGTAGTTTTTAATAAATGGTAAAATAAGTTAAAGAAAACATTTATTTGTAGTTTAAATATATATTACTCAAAAAACAAAATTTACTGATTACTTTTTAGATAAACTACAATCAGTCACTGTTAAAATATTGTGAGTGTATAAAGTTATAAAAAACACAATGTAATATAATCCATTTATATACAATACGATCCATCTTTTTTCGGATCAAATTGTATTTCAGTTAGAATTTTTTTTTTATCGGGATAATTAAACTTTAATTACAAATTTCAACATTTTAAAATAATATTCGATATAAGAATTAAAATTTAAAAATGTTGTACCTGTAAGCGAGAAGTAACATGTTACATTCCCTTGTTAAAATAACAGGGTTTTTTGTAAAAGAAAATTAACAAGTTACCTCTTTTTTACAAACATTTTATTTTTCTTCCCAAAACTTATAAAAAATGTTATTTATAAAGTTTTTAGTTAAAAAATATAAAAAGAAATAAAGTTTCAAAAAAAAAGTCATTACTCTAATACTGAAGGTAATATGTGTTTTGTGAGGTGTTACCAGAATTGACATGCCCTTGTTTGTAATATGAAAACAAACAGTTACCGACCTTAATTTCTTATTCCCAAATTTATTACTGTAAATAGAAAGTTTTGTTGGGTAATACGAATTGGTTCTTTCGCTCACTTTATTTTCAAAGTTTTGTTGAAAAATGTCCAACGGATATTTGACTCACTTTAACCCTCCAACTGGCAAACGATGTTTTGCAACGAAATTCATACTATGTGCTCCACACGAAAAACAGATACTAAGTTCTTCAACAAAATTGTTTATCGTTGCCTAATTTAGGCGATATGAGCCAAAATATTTTAGGATGCATTTTGAAAACTAAAGCATATAAATGAGAAGTTTTGAACAAACATTATTTCTCTTACCAAGATATAACCACACTCCAAAAACTATTTCTTTTTTCTGCTCCTATTTAAGAAGATATCACGACTTTCGCTTTTTGGAAAAAGCGAAATTAGGCGAAAAAGTATCGAAACTTCAATTTTTAGTGTTCAAACTTCAATGCTTTGCTATTAATACTTAATGTCTTTCTTCTGCCAAATTTCATAAAAATCCGTCTAGTAGTTTATAAGTTAACAGGATGTCCTTTAGAGGAATCCTGATAAAATCCTTGAACCAAAGTAAGGATTCATTATTAAAGATAAAGCTTCAATATTACTTAAATTTTATTATAAAGAGTTTTTAGTCAACTTAAATTGGTTTTTTAGTTTGTGGAAAACTATGTTTTTCAAAAAAATAATTTTTTTTTTTAAATTTAAAGAAATTTTGATTTCTCGCTTCCAAAACGTGAAATTTCTTTGCAAAATATTTAACAAATTTAGTTTTCTATCGGAGTATATTCATTATTAAGTAAAAAACGCTCATTTGACGCATTTGTGGTAAATTTTATGAAGACTGCCCTGAGGCAGCCTTACCCACTAGAGGGTTAATGAATACATCTAGGATGTTTGTTAAAAATCTACTAGATTCTATGTTAACATTAGGAATTGTTTTATTTTCCCATTTATTACAGCAAAAGAAAAAATTTGAATTCATACAAAATTTTGTTATTTAAAAATTTAAATTTAAATTTAAACTAAAACTTAAAATTAAATTGTTTTAAATAATGTATTTAAAATTCTCTGTTAACAAATAAATTACACTCTTATAATGTAATCGTTATTTCTAACTGCTTATCTACTTTATGATTCAATATATAATATATATTTTTCAACATTATTTCTACATCTTACTGTGTTTTTTAGAGGTTATATTTAAAGATGTAAGAAATCCTTTAAGAAACAAAATAAATGTTTATTTCATTTGTGCGTATATTTTATTTAGAAATAAATATTTCTCAAAGGATTTTCCAAAGTAATCGTTTAAGTTGTATTCTTGTGCGAGTGTGTGTGTATTTTACTATTTGCTTGGCGCAGTTTTAAAGCAAATTCATGTCATCATTATTTCAAGAATATGCAGATGGCGTAGTGGCAAAAGCAACAAGGAACTTTAAATCCTTAGACATATAACCACAATTGTAAATCGAGGGTCATGTATTGCTACTCTGTAATAATCCATAATTTTTTTATTCGATAAGGTAGCCTAATGGCTCTTGTAAGATATAAAAATAGTTTGGCTTGAGTTTTTGAAATAATAAAAAAAAGTAATTATGTCTCATCAATTTATGACCTTTGTAATATATATTCTGCATATGTGGTATTTGAACATTTATTACTTAGTGTGGCATGTATAAATCTATGCATTATGTTCAAAATTTAAAGTTATCATGACTTCTATGCTCTTTGTTTAAGTTGTATGAAAAAATACAATAAAAAGTATTTTCCCGGGTAAAAAAGTTATATCTAGTCATATATAACAGCATTAAGTCATATCTGACTTTGAATGCAGTCACATTACGGCTTACATTTCTATATAAAAATACATCTGATAATTTTTATTGAGAATTTTTGTAATGGTACTTGATATTATTCTACACCCAAAAAAATAAGTTAGTAGAAAAGTTAGTAAAACGTCTTGTAAATCAGGTATAATATTTTTTAGCAAAATTTTTTGCTAAAATCGTGTTTTCAGCTAAAATTTTTGTTATACTTATTCAGCACTTAACTGTTTTATACTAATGCTTTACTAATATACTAATGTTTTACTAATTAATTTTGCTAAAAAAAAATTGTTCCGATAAGCACATTAATAGTGTGGACGACAACCAGATTGAAAGATATACGCAGAATGAAGTAGATGTCGCGGCATGTCAAGATGTAGTAGAGAAGAGGAAAATGATACTAAAAAGTACAACTCTAATAAGACATATAAAAAAATCAACCATGGAAGACTTTTGTATCTGTTTCGTTGTTTTTTTCGTTTCGTTTGTTTTTGTTTATTTTTTCGTTTCTATAATTATCTTCGGCAGTTGCGATAGCATCATTTAGACAACCATTGATGTAAGTAATTGAAAGACAATTTTTGTTATGTTATATATATTTATTTCTATATATTTTCAGATATTAAATTAATTCATGTCGTCAATGTGGAAAAATGAAAATTTTTATATTTCGTTATTATAGTAAATTATTTGTAAAAGAATCACAAAAATATGTTTTATGATTTTCAGCAAATAAATTAACTAAATTACAATTTTTCTACAAATTTTTTGCGTTTTTTTCAGTCTACTAAAATTCAGCAAAAAATTTATTAATTTTTAGCAAGGCTTTTGTATTTCTAATCTACTAAGTGTTAGCAAAACTTTTGCTGAATCTACAAATTTTGTTGCTAAAAATCAGCTCGCTGATTTTCAGCAAAAGATTTTGCTGACATTAGCAACTTTTTTGCAAGCATTCTCCTGACTAAAATTTTGCTGACTCAGCAAAATTTTTTGCTGACTTTACAAACATTTTTTTTTGAGTGTATGTCTCCAAATCTTATTCCATATACATATAATTACATAAGCCATTTACACACAACAAAAAAAAAACCCCATTTCAATCACGAAAACCAACCGATTGAATATCTTTAATTGCTAAAATTCCGACAACAACGAAAATTGGTGATTCAACTACACTCAAAAAAATAAGTTAGTAGAAAAGTTAGTAAAACGTCTTGTAAATCAGATATACTAATTTTCAGCAAATATTTTGCTAAAATTGTGTTTTCAGCTAAAATTTTAGTTATACTTATTCAGCTCTTAACTGTTTTAAACTAATGTTTTACTAATATTATACTAAAGATTTACTAATTTATTTTGCTAAAAAAATAGTGCTGATTAGCACATTAATGAATGAATTAGCTGTCGCGGCATGTCAGATGTAGTATTGACTAGGAAAATGATACTTAAAAGTCAACTCAAGTAAGACATATAAAAAAATCAAACATGGAAGATTTTTGTATCTGCTTTTCAGACATTAAACAAAAGTGAGGATTGAAACAACTTAAATTTTGGTTTGTCGCCTGCTTGTGAAAGTAATTGTCTATTTATTAAATAAAAGACAAAATAAAATATTTTAATTTAATAAATATTAAATGTGTATTTGTAAACCAAATGTTTATGGAGATTAATAAACTAGTGTGGTCAAATTGCAAACAAATATACAGCAGGTAGACAGACTAAAGCGAAAGACAAAAACACACATCTTAGATAGATTTTTATGTTTCGTTTTTCTTATTGCAGAAACGTTAACATCCAGTAACACGAACGACCCAGAAACATGAACACTTTTTTGCATTGACTATTCCAAAACGTCAACAAAATTCAATAGCTCTAAAACGTGAACACATTTTTTTTTATAAGAAATGTTTCTATTTCTTCAATATTTTAGTAATTTCTGTAATTCATGAATAATAATTTCACCACGTTCTTATAGTAAACACCTTTTCTAACGTGAACAAAAAAAACTCATTAAATCTTTTCCTGTATCTCCGAATTTAAGAATTTTTTATATAAAAATTGTTTTAAAACGTGTAGAATTAAATTTAAATGGAATTAGCAGTTATTTTTATAGTAAATGTATTAGAAATTTTTTTTTTTTTTTAAAAAGAGAGGCAACACTCAGGAAATACTTCCTATATTTAGTGTGTTGCTTTCTTTGGAAAGGGATTGTATAGAGATGAAAGGTGGGGAAAGATGAAGGGCTTCAGACATGGCAACACTGTAATTGCGCGAGATGATAAGTCTGAGAACAGTTGTTGCTCGCCACCTGAGGGAGAGTTGGCGAACTTATTGAAGCTTTTTGGTTCATAGCCCTGATTCATTATTTTACTTCGGTGGGGTTAATTGCTATGGGAACACAGAAGGTGGACATTGCGATACGTATGAGGGATAGAAAAAACTCATACATATTAATTTGATGTTGCCGGCACCGGGGATCGGACCCGGCACCTTCTGTGTAAAAGTCCAACGCGCTAACCATTACACCACAACGCCCACAACGATTCTGAATTTGTGAGTTGTTGGTTAGTTCGGTTAAAGATCATGAATATTTTTCCATATTAACAGAAAAATTATAATTTTATTTGTGATAATTTACTTTAATTAACAGAAAAAACAATTAGAAAAAAGTTATTTGACACCTGCATGAATGGAGTTAACTTTCTAGCCCGCAACGGCCTTCATCAACATTCTTCGTGCCTTAAAGTGTTAAATTGTAAACATCATCTATTTAACTCAACTAGTTAGGTTAAAAACAAGCCGTAACTTAGTTTGAGTATGACGAAATTGACTGCGAACTTATTTTCTATAAAGCTATGTTTAGTTGTTAATTATTACCACAGTTGCCAGTTCAACTAATTAAGTTGAAATTTGACTGGCAGTTATTTTCAAATGTCATCGTATTCTATCCTTTACATTGTAAGTGAAGTTTGGTCTATTTAAAAAAGTCCCAGAATTAGAAAGTTTTCTAATACGAAATATTTCTTAAAGTTTTAATATTTTTCTATAGGCAAGTGTCTGAATATTTATAAAATTTTTCTAAAAATTTATGTTTGAATTTCAGAATTTTTCAGGAGAAAAATATTCAAAAGCTTTGCATATTTTATTTTTTTGTTAAATAGTCAACATAATGATTGGTTCTGAAGTACTTGAAATAGAATTTATTCTAAGTGGATCAACTCTGTAGTAAAATCAGTTCCCTTGCAAAAATTAGTTCACGTTTTGAGAGTTCACTGTTTGTATATGTTATATTTTGTTATTTTTTTGTTTCGTTTCTATAATTATCTGCAGCATTTGCGTGCCTTTAAAATATAGCATCATTTAGACAACCATTGATGTAAGTAGTTGAAACATAATTTTGTTTATGTTTATTTCTATTTTTTTAGATATTACATTAATTCATGTCGTTAATCATCTCGCTGATTTTCAGCAAAAGATTTTGCTGACATTAGCAACTTTTGTGCAAGCATCCTCCTGACTAAAATTTTGCTGACTCACCAAAATTTTTTGCTGACTTTACTAACTATTTTTTTTTGAGTATACAAATTGATAGCTCTTTAACTGAATTATTTTTTAATTAAATGACAACTCATTTGATTAAAAAGTGATCAATATTGTATAACTGCTCAAAAAGAAAAACATAATTGCATAAAGTGTTGTTGTTGCCATACCAAATGTTTTTTATAGCTTGAATTTTATAACATTGATTTTAAACTGGTATGAAATTCTCATTTAGTTAGCAGATTTATATATACTTATGTGTACAAATTCATACATCAATTAGCTTTTTCTTTCTATTGAAGCGTAGGAACTATAGCAAAAATAAATTTTTTCGAGTTTTCTTTGCAAAAATTAGCCCTTTTGTTAAAATCAGAGTATTTTTTTTTTGTTTGAAAAAATTTTTAATTCATTTTTAGCATTTGCTTCCTATTTAAATTTTTTTTTAATTTTTATTAAACAAAATTAAACTTTAAAAATTACATTGTCAATTTTATGATAATGTATTAAAATAAATAACTATTTAGAAAAACCTAATAAAAATCAATGGTAGCGATTCCTGTTCTCACTTTCACCATTCACCACTGTTTTCGAACCTCATTTTCTCTCAAATAATACAAATTTATAAATTTTTTATTGTCCAATCGTCTTTACAATAAACTAATATTAAAA
This sequence comes from Delia radicum, assembly GCA_021234595.1. Lineage (NCBI taxonomy): Eukaryota > Metazoa > Arthropoda > Insecta > Diptera > Anthomyiidae > Delia > Delia radicum. Next base: position 22,661,085 of record CM037853.1, on the reverse strand, counting down.
AATCAGAAATCACAATGGGACATATAATTAACACACGGTAAATAATGAAATTCGAAAACTGAGGTGAATGGTGAAAGTGAGAATAAGAATCGCTAACAATGTGTTATCTAATTGAAATGATTTTAAACTATTTATTACTAATACCACTAAACATAAACATTTATAAAAAAAACAACTACATAAAGATTACAAAAACAGCAACAATGTGTTGATGTTTGCTTCCGAGCGATAATATAAAACAATGACAAGCAAGTTCCGAATTTGAGTAAATATTTAATTAATTCAATTAAGTTTTAATTTACAGCTTCAAAAATTTTCAACAAACCGATTTAATTGAAAAAAGTAGGGAAACTTTTTTTCTGTGTAATAATAATCTAATTATATTTAGTGATCGATATGATTATATGTGATCCCAAGTTTTATTAAATTATATGTGACATCATACTGAAAATAGTTTAATTATGATTTTATATAGGATTATATACACTGCGTAGCAAAATTATAATTAAATATTAACTTCATTAATTTTCGTAAGTTAAAACAAAGATATGGTCACATGCTACTTTCCTTACAATTTCGTATAGCATGTTATATAATGCCATACATGATATGACAAAGTTCGATATCAAGTTAAGTTATCTGCAAGTTAAGACTTTATTACATATGGCTTCACATATAACCATATTAACTTTATAACGAAATCATTTGCAAGTGATTTATTTTTTTTAATTTCAAATAAAAAAGTGCGTACATTTGAGAAGAAATACTAAATTTGTTCTTCGTAATTTTTAATCATTTCGAAGTTTCATTTAAAAAAATTAATTATTAAAAGCCTACCTACTATCGGCTAAAATTTTGTAAAATCAGATATATTTATATCTTATTAGATATAATTTAATGTCCCGGATATGGACAAATCTCTGATAAAATTGCATCAAGTTATATCTAATTTGATACAATTAGATACATGTAAATGACCCATTTTTCGGATCAATTTATATGTGCTTATATAAGGAAATTATCAAGTGAGATATAATTTGATTAGACTCCATATTAATATTTTAAACCGGGTTAAGATAAATTTAAATAATATTTTTAAATTGCTGTGTTTACGCAATGTACATCAAATTCTAAAAATGAATAATCAAGGATCCAATACAATAAATAGATTTACCAAAATAAATCATGCATAATATTATATGTATGCACAGCGCATACTGTTGGGACATTTATTCGTTCCCCCCGCATAGTTTAGGGACATTTGCTTACTTTGGGGACTGTCCGCAAAGTTTTTACACATTTTCATACATCTAGCGTATAAGATGAGGACAATTGGTTCGTTACACCGCATACTTAGGGGACAATTTTGGGTGTATATATACACACCCCTGATGTCCCTATAGTATTCGCTGTGCATACATATATATATGTATGCACAGCGCATACTTTAGGGACACACTAAAAATTGTCCCCTAAGAACGCGGTGTATCGAACCAATTGTCGTCATCTTATACGGTAGATGTATGAAAATGTGTAAACAACTTTCCGGACAGTCCCCAAAGTAAACAAATGTCCCTAAACTATGTATGCGCTGTGCATACATATATATATATATATATATATAGCGTAGGGCGGGTCGATTTGTAGGGAGGCAAAAAAATCGCTCAACGTACAAGGAAAACCGTACAAGGAAAACCTCTAAAACGAATTCTGATGTCCCGACTTTTGACCCGTAGTGTCAAATTTTGAAAAAGCACACTTTGATATTTCAGAAAGTAGAAAAATCTCTCCAAGATTATGGGCGCTACTTCTTCTCAGGGAGACGCGCTATCATATTTATGCATAAATCATCATTCTAGGTGGCCGTTAAGGGGTTGAAATTTAAGTTGAAAGTGGGCCTTTTTAGCCGTGTTTTTATAGCAAAATGTACAAATCTCGGGATATAGATATTTAAGAGAGTAGGAGGAGTCTTTCCAAGATTAGGGTCTCTATTTATTCTCCGGAAGACGCTCAATTATTTTTTCGTCCAGTACAATTGGTAATAAAATGGCACCAATGCCTAAAAACATTGGTGCCATTTTATAACCTTTGGTCTAATCAATGCTGATTAAAAATAGATTCATTTGCATTGAAATGGTAATGAAATTTGTTGGAATTGGCATTGCCAGCAAGTTATGTCAATTAGATTTCAATGGCAAAATTGCCAAGTATGTTCTACATATAAATTAAAAAAAAAATCATTTAAATTTTAACGCTTTTGATATGTTATATTACACATTTTGTGTGAACTTCTTTACTCGTAATGTGTTTATTTTTTTTTTTTTTATTTACGATCGCAGAGGACATTTACCAAACTTATAGTAGAAGTGCAGTTTCCTACTATAATTAGGGTAATTTCAATAGAAATTAATTAGAGTGTATTTAAAAAATTTTTTTCTGTTCATTTTGCTTCGAAATAAACCATTAAGCACCACTTCATCTTTATTTAAATACATTTTGTGTGCACTTCTTTACGCATCATGTGTGTATATTTTTTTTTTTTTCTTTCATTAACGCTCACAGAGTAAATTTACCAAACTTATAGTAGAAGTCAAGTTTCCTACTATAATAAGGGTAAATTTCAATAGAAATTAATTAGAGTGTATTTAAAATATGTTTTTTTTTGTAAAGTGATCTTCGAAATAAACCATTAAACACCACTTCATATGTATTTAAATAACGTAAACCACAATAATAATATAGCGTGGATATAATAGTTCATACTTTAATAAAATAATATCGCATATAAAGTCTACATACTAATTTAAATACGTTGTTATATTTCGGCATAAAAGTTTTGCTTTATTCAATAAATACTTTTGCATATTTTTCATACAATTATTCTATAAATCTTGTTAGTATTTCAAATACTACACATACAATACTATACATTTTTTTATCATTTTATTTCGATTGACTTTCAAATTGAAATTTTATGCATTTTAAATATTGATGCTATAAACACATAGACCACAGCAGACTGCAGAGCTACACGACTGCAAATGCCGTTGACTGCAATCGTCGCCGTGTGGTCAGCTACTTATTATTTTGGAAACGACAGCAGCATAGTAAACAGCTGATCACGATTCAATTTAAAAATATATTTTTATACAAATCAGGGATGTTAAAGTTGGTACAATTGTACTTTTTTTGGTACATTTTGACCTTCTAAAGTACCGTGGTACTACCGCGACTCACTTGGTACAATTTAAAAATTTTTAATTTTTCCCCTTTTTGAATTTTTAGTATAGCAAACAAATTGTTATTGTGTCCTTTTTCATTGCATTTATTCGTTTTATGTAATGAGCTCTTAAAATATATAAGACTGTATCCGCCAGATTTTACGATTTATCATCATTTTAAGGATTTTGAAGAATAAAGTTGGCAATTTTTTTTTTTTTAATATCGATTAAAAATTTACGATTTTTTACAAAATTTATCTGGCAGCTCTTACATATATTGACACTTGTTGAAGCCAACTTCACTTTTATTTTGAATTTATTAAAATTCTGAAGAAGTGAAAATTGATATATAGATATGGCATCACTTATAACATATGGGAAAACAGTGGACATTAGAGTGAGGTGAGTTTGTAAAAATAGAACTGTTGTGTAGTTGGAGTTGTACTTCTGAGATTATGTATGCAAGAACAAAAACACCGTGTATTAAATAAAACTAGTTTTAATCACAACAAAACTCGACCTAACTATAGCTCAGAGGGCTAAAGCGATCTGTCTAACGTGTAGTGCGAGTGCATGTGTCATTAGAAATCAGTTTATCTATACCACGGTCAGTGATTGCACAGAAAAATTTCATATAGACGCAATCGAAGAAATAAAAACATAACAAATATTACATTATTCAAAAATTCAAAAAAAAAACAGGGTCACTGACGAACGTTCAATACCAGAAACTGCGCAGTCTGATTCAGAAAAAATTGAATATTTGCAATGTAGTTATGATTTTTAGAAAATACACTCATTCTTCTCTACCACGCCTTTCACAATTAAATTAAATAAAATTGAATATTAATTATAGTATTAACTGCAATTGTCTGAAAAAGACGTTAAAATTCAAACTCAAACGAAAATTAAATTATTGTTAAAGAAATGAAAGAAAATTCCAAACAATCTTATATATGTTTAATTTAGAACGAGCTCTCAACCTCCGTATATTTACAAAAATAAAGCAAATCAAACATATTAGCTAGGTTAATACTAGTATTTCGATCTGGTTAAAGATCTCATCAGAACCCAATGTTTTAGAAAAGTTATAGCCTCCATAATAGGCAGAACTTTAACAAAAAACCGATTAATCATTAATTTTGCTCCATTCTTGTCTTCTTAGTAAAAATATTACTTGAGCCAGAGTAAAAACTAAAATTTTTTTAACTGAAGTCGTTAAAAAATTAAAACGTTTGTAGTTTTTGGTCGGTAGTAGCTAATTTCAAAATGAACTGAATGTCAATATGTTTCCAGACATTTCTAGTCGTTGCTGGAATTTTATCCATTCCACACTGGTCTGCAAATGTGGAAAGAGTTTTTTTCTTTTCAAAATATAATAAAAACTAAGGAAAGAAACAGACTACATTAGCCAACATTATCAAGTCTCATACAGAGTAAGGATTGGTTAAGAGCGACAAATTTATGCTGCTATGATGTAGAAATTCCAAATAGTTTATTAACTAAGCAAATAATTCCATGATTTGGTCTCATATATTCATAAGACTTTTTTATGCCTTATTTTATTCATACATATAATGTATGTTATTGGAAGGTTTTGTTTTTTTTTCTGTACAAGAGAATTTTTATGTATTTTTTTTTTGTTGTTTTAATAATTTAAAAAAATGGTACCGTCAACGTCCAAAAAGTACAATTTTTTTTGGATGTTGGTACAAAATTGAAAACTCCATTTAACATCCCTGATACAAATGCATTTTTGTTTCAGTAGTGCCAATTACATCTTTTTTTTTTCTTTATTAAAATAGAACAACATGCTTGGTTGTAGACACGTATATAAAGTTCACTTAAAAATACAATTACTTATTTATAATACATTATTATAACGTGAAAATAAATTTATATAACCCCTCTTGAATATTAATGCAATTATACCATTTGATGTTGCGACGTTTTTTGTGTTTAACAAAATAAAATATTTTTAAGCACTAATTTGTTACATATTTTGTTTTATTGTCAACACTATTTTTGTTTTGCAGCCAACAAAAATAGAAATTAACCTAAGTTGACTACAGCGGCAAAAGTAGTCGGGTAGCCGTGTAGTTGTGTTGGTGCCAAAATAATCGTTTTCATATAAACGTGTGTATTTTATTTTTGACAGGCTGTAGTCGTGTAGCTGCAGTCGTCTATGTGTTTATAGCATGATTGTAAAATATAAAAATGAATATGAAATTTTTTTTATCTTTAAATGAAAATCACTTTGAACATTTTCAGCAAACTCACACATACATACCCAGTGTAGAAAAGCATTACCATACAAGTGGATATATAAGTACATATTTATTAATGGCAAGTAATCACAATTGTCATTACAAATCTCATTACTTTTATATGGGGATGTCAAAAAAATATGTGGTTACCCGACGGAAAAACTTCCCATATAATAATATATGATTATATATAGTATCGCATATAACTAAGCATAACATCTCATCTGATCCGAAAAATGCCATATATAAGATGATCTCATGAGATATAATCTCATATAGTTTGACCGGAAAAATGGGGTCTATCCAACATGATCAAATTATATATAATTTGATACAATTTTATTTAATAAGTTTCTTAATTAAAAAATTTAAAAAAAAATTTTAAATGTTTTAGAGATTTGCAATTTTTATCTTAATCCAATTAAGTACTACTTGGTCAGATCATTTTTCAACTAGGCTGAAAGTATCAATCAACAGCACAAACAATTACTTAAGAAAAATAAATTTATTACCAAAGCTTAAATGGAATGAGTTAAATAGATCAATGTATCAGGAAAAGTTAGATGCTAACATTAAAACTGTACTAGAACAAAAACCACAAGTCGCTTTAAGTGACCTGGAAAATGTTGTCATTGAATCTACTAGAAAACCGAAATTTAATAAAGATAAAATTGTATTTAAAAATAAATGGTTTGACAAACATTGCCAGAAAACAAGAGTTGCATCAATGGAACTCCTTAATATTTTTAGAGCATCCCAAAGTGTGTATGACAGATACAATTATATTAGAAAGAGAAATGAGTATAAAGATCTATGTAATAAAACAAGAAAGAATATTATGAACATCTAGGACAAAGATTGGACTCAATCGTAGATAGTAAGCAATGGTGGGCAATAGCTAAAGAAATAAGGCAACAAGAAATTTGTATTGGTTGTACTATAAATGCTGACAACCTTAGAGAATATTTTAAAACATTATTAAACCCACCAATTTGGTCGCCAGATATGCATTATACACCCAATTTTGATACTGATGAACATCTCGATAAACAGTTTACCCTTCAAGAAATAAAGCAACAACTTTTAAAACTCAAAGCAAACAAAGCTCCTGGTGAAGACCGTATCCCATACGAGTTTTTCGCAAAGGCGACTGATGATTTCTTGCAAGCCCTTTTAAGTGCATATACAAACATAGTAAACGGTTTTGATGATTATGAAGTTTTAGAACCAGCATCATCTTTCCTATTCATAAAAAGGGTGATTTAAATCAAGCATGCAATTATAGGGGTATTTAATTTATGAATTGCATTCCGAAGATTATGATGGGTGTTATAAATGAACGAATAACAAATTGGGTTAATACCCATCAAATTTTAAATGAATTCCAGGCAGGGTACTGAGGGTACTATACTCTTGATAACGAGTATAATCTGACAACATTAATAAATATAAAGTTCTATGAAAGGGCAAAAGTGTATGCATTTTTTGTTGATTTCAGCGCGGCCTTTGATCGTATACCGAGAAAACTTTTGATATACAAACTTTATCAAATTGGTTTATCAACAAAGATTGTGAGATTTGTAGAAAACGCATACCAAAACACAAAGTCAGCTGTATGGACAGGAACTGAGTTGTCCAACTACTTTGGTACACAATCGGGTGTTAAACAAGGCTGTTTACTGTCGCCGCTTATGTTTGCCCTATATTTAAACGATTTGCATGATTACATTGGTGGTGGTCTTCTTATAGATGGCATAAATATAAGAGTCCTTATGTACGCAGACGACATAGCTTTGCTTGCCGATAACGTAAATGTTTTACAAAAAATTATTCATAATTTACAACTTTATTGACAACTATGGGCAATGGAGGTGAATTTAACCAAATCTGAAATAATTTAGAAGCGGTGGTGGAGTTGCGTCAAACGAAAAATGGACATTTAATAGACAAAAAGTAAGAATAGTCAGTGAGTACAAATATCTTGGAATGATGCTAACTCCTAAAGTTTCTTTTGCCAAACACGTTAAAATCAAAAATGATGCTGCCAAAACCTGTTTAAATATAACATGGAGCAATTTTATAGGAAAAACAGACGTATCTTTAACAGCAAAGTGGAAAATGTTCCTAGCAGTGTGCAGGTCAACGCAAGCATACGGGTCTCAAATATGGGGGTACTCATACTTTGATGATGTAGACAAGTTATATATTTAGATATTATACAAAACGGATACTTAAACTTCCAGAAAATACTCCAAATTATGTCATCGCTTTAGAGACTGGACAGGAAGAAGGACATTTTTACACATTGGCTTTACACTTCAAATATTTATCAAAAGCGATTTTTGATTATGAAAATCACTGATTACCCCACTTGTTATCAAAAAAAGTAATGGAAAAGAAAATTTATTGGTATCGTGTCCTTATAAATCGATTGGAGCATTACAAACTAGAACGTGCAAACATTGAACATAATAAATATTTATTTAACAACGCCTGTAAAAACATGATTGAACAAATAAAAGTTCAATCAATCCACAAACATACCAGTGCTGCTCTCCAAAGTGCGGATAGAATTTACCGTAGGTAAAACAAAAAACAAAAAGTTGAGGAAGAAAATCAAATTTTTTGTTCGCAAAATTTTCAAGTAGAAGACTTACAGATTTTTTCTAGAGCCGAAATAATCAGAAAACTTTACACGTCCTACGCTCAGTATTATAGATTAATACAATATTTTTTTATGAAAGATAAATCTACCTTTTTAGTACTTCAGCAATTTTAGATTGTTCAATACAACTATTTCGTTAAACAGAAAACAGATCCTATAGTGGAAATAAGCACCCACCTATTTAATTTTTAAAATTGAAAATTTAGAGTGCATTACGCATGTTATAATGGTTAGGTGATTAATTTGCTTAAACAAGCCGTTTTCAATGCTCTCTTCTAAAAACCTAAACTGGTTTTGAAAGAGTTTCGAAAAAAATTTGTTTTACAGTGGTACCAAAGAGTATACACAAATAGAGAGACTGCAATTCCCACGCCTCTCAGCAACAAAATACCGAGCTCGGCCAAGCAAATGAAAAGATTTTCTTTACACTAAAAAATCATTGCAACATGTTGATAAAAAATTGTTGCTTAAAACACTCACTTTCATTTTGCTTATATTTTGTTATTTTCTATTAAAAATTAATATATCTTAATTTTATCTTGCTGATTTTATCGTTAATATTTGAAACAATTAAGAATTTTATTGAATTATTATTTAAAGACATGATAAAAATTAATTTAAACTTTTAAATTTCTGCAACATGTTTTCATTTGCTCGTTGCGAGTTTATGAACAAATAAAAAGAGAGCAGTTTGAGCCACACTGAGTAGTATGGAAACCCACTGGTGGTACTTTTAAGTAATTAATTTTTATGCTTGTATGCTATTTTAACTAAATCTTAAAGTTAATTTGTGTTGTTTAAAGTATTCTCTGCAAAGGTTTTGTATAATTAAAACAAAATTTGTATACTAAAAAATATTCGTTAAAAAAACCTTTAAAAAACTGTTTCTCTTTAACCAGTTGGCATATAAAATATAACGGCTGTTAAGTAGCCTATATGTTCGTTGGTTTAAAACCTAATAATTATAACGCAGTTTTTTATTACTTTAATAAAAACATTAATAAACATAACAAAAAACTGTAGGTTTTCATGTTTTTTTTGTTGTAAATTTCGAAACTCATTTATATTCTAATTATAAACGGTACTTAAAAAAAAAATATATAAAAGTGATAGAATTTTTCATTAAATTTTACTACATCGTCCATTTCATTATATATCATTATATTTCCTTTAAATTCCATTATGTTTTGCACACGTATGCTCTAGGATGTCTATTATGTATTGCCGTTTTAAGTTTTAGCAAATTTTATAAATTTGTGTTTGTATTGCAGTTCTTCAGTTTTTAATAATCATTCCCAAACATATATTTCCCAAAGTAGGTGGACTACATTAGTGGTTTAAATAGCACATGAAAGCATCAATTATCTACTTTACGATTTAAAGGCAACCATTGTTTTGCGAAAATTCATTAATAATGCAAACGGAATTTTTTTATTGTTATTTGCACTTCCCACGATTTTTTAAGAAACGGGAATACGTATACCAAATTTTAACAAAATCAAAGGGCTGGAGGTAAAAAAATTAACGTTTTTGAAGTTCTCTCTTGGAATGAACGATATATATTTTATGAAATGATTAGTTTTGCCATATATATTTATATATAAAAGTGTTTTTCTGTGGGCGTTGTGGTGTAGTGGTTAGCGCGTTGGACTGTTACACAGATGGTCCCGGGTTCGATTCCCGGTGACGACAACATCAATTTAGAAAAATAATATGTATGAGTTTTCTATCACTTATATTTATCGCTGCGGCCACCTTCGGTGTTCCCATAGCACTTAACCCGACCGAAGTAAAAAAAATGAATCAGGGCTATGAAACAAAAAGCTTCAATAAATTCGCCAACTCTACATCAGGTGGCGAGCAACAACTGTTCTAAGACTTATCATCTCGCGCAATTACAGTGTTGCCATGTTTGAAGCCCTTCATATTTCAGCACAAAAGACCTACATTGGTCGCGGTGCATAGTGCCTTCTGATCTAATCTTTCACCACCTTTCATCGCTCCACTATCCCCTTTCCAAAGAAAGCAACACATTAATTAATATGAAGAATTTCCTGAGTGTTGCTTTTCTTTAAAAAAAAAATATGGTCATATATAGATATATTTAATATGATCAGATATAAGAGATATGCTAATATATAATATACGATACAATGATATATGATGATATATTACGCCATATTAAAAAAAGTTCATAAACTAAGTATAATATATGAACATATATTGTAATATTTTGCTACACATATCAGCATATATGATGACATCAAGTTGTATATCAGTATATAGAAACTGGTTTCATCGGGTGCCTATATGCTTACGTGTATGGACAAAAATAATGAATATAAAAACATTTTCAAAAAAACAAAATCTAATAAAATAAATTTTTTTTATTGAAAAAATGTTTTTTAATAAGATTTACCCACACTGGATTTGAATCTGGGACTCCATGTTGTTAGTCAAACCGCTCTGCCATTTGAGCTATCGCGGTATGTTATACTTCATAGATAAAAACATAAATGACTGGCTTGCACAAAATGTCATTACTTTCCAGATTACAAAAAATCAAAAATAAGTAGGTATATATATACTTACTGGAGTTGAAAATATAATGAGTCTAAAAAAGAATTTCAAAAAATGTTCAGATCATTACTGTATATTTAAAATAATGATAAAAACAAGTACTTATTGATAACGCATTATTTTTTGTATTTAAATAATGAGAACTTTAACGAGTTATTAGCACGTCCTTATTATTTGTGTTAAAGTAATACAGAGAGTAAGCTGGTGTCATTAATGGTAGTGAGAAACGTAATGACATGACGTTACCGTTTCTACACTGGGTTCTAAAAAAACAAGTATTATTCACATACATAACTACATACATACCCATATAGAATTGTGTTTTTATGAAATCATTTTTCAAAAACCATTATCATCATCAACAGTGTTATTATCATCCCACAAAAGCTGTTTGTTTTTCCAAAGAACAATATAATATGCAAAAAATGTTTAACAACAATAAAAACTGAAAAAAAATATATATTAAATGGAAATATAATTTATTTTTTTTTTTTTTTGGGAAATAAAGTCGTTTTTAAATTTATATACAACTCCATGGGGACATTTTGCCTACATTTATGTTCATACATATTACTTGCTTCACTTATGCATATTGTATGTGTGTGTGTGTGAGTGTGTGTGTAGTAATTCGAGATGCCAACAATGTGCACACCATTCATATAAAACAACAAGGATTTGCGTGTTTGCACTTAAACACACATATGAGCTCGTATTTAAGACTGACAATAAGATTTAAAAGAATAGAAAATAAAACACAATAATATGTTAAGGCATGTCTGCATGTTTAGGATGATGATATGTGAATCAGTAAAGACTTCTTTAATTTTCCATTGTGGTTCTAATACTTAGAAAAAGTTTATTTAACACACTTCAGCCCTAGTGTTGAAGATTGTGTTAACTTCTTCTAGAGTTTTGCTAAATTTTTATATCCGTTTTGGGGTATCTTGTTAAGTTATTGATATAAGGATAGTTTGTGGAATCCTGCCGAAAAAAGTTTATATGTAGTCTTATAAAGCTTGATACAACTTGATGTAAATGTATCTAATTATATGTGTGGCCATATGTAGCGACATATACGAGGGCGGTCACAAAATTAGCTGACCTAACAAAGAAAACATAACAAATTTGGAAAAATGTTTCTGTATTTCTAAACGTCATCTACTTTTAGCTGGATACACTTTTCTCAGCGATATTCAAACGCATCGAAACCCTGTTTAGAGTAAGAACTGTTTAGCTTCTAATATACATCAACCGCAGACTCCACCTCTTAGTTGTTGGCAAACATTTTTACCATCGAGCCATTTTTTCAAGTTTGGAAATGGAAAATAATCCGAGGGAGCTAAATATGGCGAATAAGTTTCGTGATGATGCAATTCAAAGTTTAATTCATTGAATCTGGCCAACGAAATAGTGGATGTGTGCAGGCACGTAGCTATGGTTGAGGGGGAAGGGGGGTTTGGCAAGGGTCAAAAGAGAAATTTAAAAACTTAATACAATTTGTTAGGAAGTAACATTGTGATTTATAAGTTTAATATAAAAATATTTATTGTTGACTTAGATCAAATAGGAAATACCTGTTAGTTCAGTATTATGTGGTTCGAATCTTCTAATTTCATTACACAATAGCGGCTTCAAATGGGCGGCTATTATTGTAAGAGTTGATCTTCGACAAAAAAGCAATAAATAAAGTCATTTCATAAGAGATTTCGGTGTCTTTGCCTTTAAATATAATGAAAAAATTGCTTGCTTAAATATGCCTACATACGAGAAAAATTCAATATACATATGAAGGTAGGGTGCTTCGAAATCGTAAGAAGAAACTAGTGTAGTGTGTTTGACAAGTCTACGTTACCATACCGTCTGTATATAACTAGAATCCCACACTTTGTGGAATGTTGTTTGTCCACAATATACCGAACCTACTAGCGTGGGATTATGCAATCTATGCAAAATCTCACACTAATATATTTCATGTTTAGGTAGCTTTAAATTTAAATAAGATTTAACTAAAACAGTTGCTCATCAGAGCTACAACTAAAATGATCGTTTAATTTATATAACGCTACACTAGACGTAGTGTGATTTGTTATGGTCAATATTGGATCGTTGTGTATGCACCACACTAACATATGTTCCAAATCTCAGAGAAATCGAAAGACGTTTTAAGGTCGCTAAAAATTTAAACTTTTTCGAATATTATTTATGGAAATTTACATACTAATCACAAAGTTTACATTAAATTTGTAATGATTTATAATTACGTCCTTCAGGACTTCTCCATGAATTCTTAATCAAAATTTTGTTATCTGCAAGATTGTAGAACAAACGTTTAGTATATTTTTATTGGTTTTCAAAGTATTCGCGTTTTTTGTGATTTTGAAAAAAAAATATTTATAATTTTTTATTTTAAGAGCCGGTGGTTTGCACTAAGCAATGATATATTGGCATACCTATTGGAGAAAGGATAACATTACTTTTTCTGAACAACTTTTTAGATAATGAACCAATTTTTTAATTTAAATACGTTATAGAAAATAGATTTCATATAGATATGACTTTTTGGCAGAGTAGAAGTTCTACTGAATATAAGTTTTATAATAAAAGACGCCAAACTGAAAAAATTAAAAAAAAAAAAAAATTTAGTACAGTGTCATTTTAACGTCATATAGAAAGTAGCAATTAATTCTTAATTTTTTTTTTTACGTTGAACCAACGCTCAGGGGATGCCACTACTAATTCATTGCATTGTGTTCATATCAGGAAAATAGGTTATGGGGAGTAGTGTTTGCGGACATTTGACTTGAATTTTTCTAAATTGTAATTTGCAGGGAAGACTTTCGCAGGGAGACAATTCCACATACGGCTAGTGCGACTGAAAAACGAATTTTATTTGTAATGCGTTGTGCGATTTGCCGGGATATAGACAACAAACGGATGAGATCTACTTTACAAGCAGGTAGTACGAACAGAGACCCGGTCCCTCCGGATGAGTCGGCTTGTCTCAGCAGAACGCTCTCCGTTGCACACGATCCAGAAGCCCCAAAATAGACTTTGAAGCACCTGCCCATATATGGGAGTTATATTCCATCTTCGGCCGGATGTAGGTGGTATATATAGTAAGGAGATCAGATGGGGTGAAGTATTTCTTACACCGGTTTATAAAACCAAGACACTTGAAAGCTTCTTTCGATACTTTTATTTAATATGCATTTTACAGTTTAATTTAGGAAGAAATTTTTGTTCTAATTATTTCGTAACAAACAAGGGCGGATCAATAAGCCCGTAACTTTTCGAACTTCCCTCGTAATTATATAAACTGCAACACTGCTCCCATCAAGTACCACCTGTTAGTAGACTACTGTCAACTTTTGAGTAAGTTTCGTCATTTACTTTGCGTTTAACAGCTGTTCAAAACATACAACCACGTGGATTTTTTAAAAATGGAAAAAATTGAATTTCGAGTGCTCATTAAACATTATTTTTTGCGAAAAAAAACTGTCAAGCAAACCAAGAAAAAGCTTGATGGATACTATGTGGACTCTGCACCATCGATTTCAATGGAACTGTTAAAAAAGTGGTTTACTGACTTTCATTGTGGTCGCACAAGTAGAAATGATGCTGAACGTTCTGGGCGGCCAATTGAGGCCAAAGAAAGTGTTGAAGAAATCCACGATATGGTGTTGGCCGATTGAATAGTAAAAGTGCGTGAGATTGTTGATGCCATATGCATTTCATATGGGAGTGTGGTTTCGATTTTAAATGATCAGTTGTGTTTAAGAAAGTTGTCTGCCATAACCATAAACGTAATCGAGTGACAACTTCAAAGGATTGTTTGGAGTTGTTTATCCGCAATTCGAATGAGTTTTTGCGGCGTGTTGTAACTGTGGGTGAAACATGGATCCATTACAACACTCCGGAGACCAAGCAGCAGTCTAAACAATGGGTTTCTCCGGGTGAACCGGCTCCGAAGAAGGAAAATGTTAGTTTGTCGGCCAATAAGGTGGTGGCAACAGTTTTTTGGGATGCACGCGGGATAATCCACATCGATTACCTTTAAAGGGAAAATCAATAAACGGCGAATATTACGTCAACTTATTGGACCGATTTAAGGAGGATATAAAAAAAAACGACCTCATATGGCCAAGAAAAAAGTTCTTTTTTATCAAGATAATGAACGGGTGCACACGTGTGCAGTCTGGTGCAAAATTCCATGAATTGGGCTACGAATTGGTACCTTATCCGCCATATTCTCCGGATTTAGTTCCCAGTGAATATTTCCTATTTCCAAACCTAAAGAAATGGCTCGGTGGAAAGAGATTTAGCTCTAACGATAAAATTATTGATCAAAAAATGCCTATTTTATGGACCTCGAAAAATCCTATTTTTTGGTAGGGATACAAAAATAGGAGAAACGTTGGACTAAGTGTATTGAGCTAAAAGGCGATTATGTTGAAAAATATTCTTTTTTTTGCAAAAAAAAACTGTGTTTCATTCAAAAAGTCCGCCCTTGTATATAATAATTTTGTTGTTTACTTAAACTGTTAAGTAAGTTAGTTTTAGTATAATTAAGTCATTTCCTTCTGGTTTTTTTTTTTTATTAATTTTTTTGTTGATGGTAAATAATATTAAATGGTATTTTCAATCGAAAAATTTGAATCCACATTTTCGCGAAAACTGCTATTTTATTTTAAAATCTGTCTTCATAATTGTAATTACCGCCAAAACATTTTAGAGATTTAATGTATATTGTTCTATGGCATTAAATTAAATATTAATAATTTAAAAATTTTTTTAATTTTTATTAACTTTTAGTCGAAACTTTAGCTCTATTTAGCGACCTTGAGATTAAAACTTTTGTTTAACATTTTTTAGTTATTTACACTTTTAACATGTAAAATTTCCGACGTCTAGAAATTTGAGGCCCCCTTATATGATGCAATTTTTTTAAAAAACTTTAACTTTTTTTGTTCAAATGTTTTCAATTTTAATAAAGTACTGCAAAATCATCAAATTTAGCTGATTTAGCTGTTTATATTTTGTTTGGCGCCAAAAGCTAAATTGTATTGAAGCTTAAGCAACAGTTTTGTTGCGAAAGAACAAACATCATCTACTGCAAAAAAAAAACAAAATATGAGCTTAAGTGGTTATACAACTAATACAAGAACAACATCAATATAAGCACACATACAAACACATATAAAAGCACATACACATAGCGAAAATGTACTCACATATGGTAAAGTTTAAATATTTTGTGTTAGATTGCTAAAGTTGTTTGGGGAATTGAATTTCGTGTGCTAAGCAACTTAATAGCAACACTATTCTCATCACTACACCACGACGACATATGAGCAAGTACATACATTAGGATGTCCCTCAAAAAACGATTTGTCGATTTTCGTTCATTACACCACACAGTGTAGTTGCAAATGGTAGACATTGATTTATACATGAACACATACGCTGCATACATGTGCACATGCATCCATACCAGAGAACGGTTTGAGTGCCTTATTTCATGCTTTTGAATGCAATCACAAAAAATGAGTATATTGTTATCAACTCACATCATTTCAAAAAAGCAACAATCGACAGAATTGAGAAAAGTGAGTGTAACGAAAACCATGCATTGCATTGCTTGTCTAGTGTTAACCTCACTTAACACTCACGAAAACAACGAATACACAACGATTGATATGAATGGTCTCAATGTTAAATGAATAAAACGTTAACAAATTTTTTTGTGAAACATATTACTGTATTAAGAAAACTAAAAAATTTTATACATATTTCATGTTTAATAAAATTAAACAAAAATTTATACATATTTCATGTTTAATAAACTAAAAAATAATTATTATTATTGCAACAGGTCAACGAATACTACACTAAAAAAATAAGTTAGTAGAAAAGTTAGTAAAACGTCTTGTAAATCAGGTATACTATTTTTTAGCAAAATTTTTTGCTAAACTCGTGTTTTCAGCTAAAATTTTTGTTATACTTATTCAGCACTTAACTGTTTTATACTAATACTTTACTAATATACTAATGTTTTACTAATTAATTTTGCTAAACAAAATTTTGCTGATAAGCACATTAATAGTGTGGACGACAACCAGATTGAAAGATATACCCAGAATGAAGTAGATGTCGCGGCATGTCAAGATGTAGTAGAGAAGAGGAAAATGATACTAAAAAGTACAACTCTAATAAGACATATAAAAAAATCAACCATGGAAGTTTTTGTATCTCTTTTTCATACATAAAACAAAATTGAGGATTAAAACAACTTAAATTTTTGCGTTGTCACCGGCTTGTGAAAATAATTGTCTATTAATTAAATAAAAGACAAAATAAAATATTTATTTATTTAAACTTATATATTATATATAACTTATAGATTAATAATAGTGTGGTCAAATTGCAAACAAACAAACATATACAGAAATGTAGACAGAGTAAAGCGAAAGACAAAGACATATCTTAGGTAGATTTTTATGGTTCCTTTTTCTTATTGCAAAAAAAGGGTTGTTTTTTTCGTTTATTTTGTTTTTGTTTATTTTTTCGTTTCGTTTCTATAAGTATCTTCGGCAGTTGCGTCCTTTAAAAGATAGCATCATTTAGACAACCATTGATGTAAGTAATTGAAAGAAAATTTTTGTTATGTTGTATATATTTATTTCTATATATTTTCAGATATTAAATTAATTCATGTCGTCAATGTCGAAAAATGAAAATTTTTGTATTTCGAAATTATTGTAAATTATTTTTAAAAGAATCACAAAAATATGTTTTATGATTTTCAGCAAATAAATTAACTAAATTACAATTTTTCTACAAATTTTTTGCGTTTTTTTCAGTCTAGTAAAATTCAGCAAAAAATTTATTAATTTTTACCAACGCTTTTTTATTTCTAATCTACTAAGTGTTAGCAAAACTTTTGCTGAATCTACAAATTTTGTTGCTAAAAATCAGCTCGCTGATTTTCAGCAAAAGATTTTGCTGACATTAGCAACTTTTTTGCAAGCATCCTCCTGACTAAAATTTTGCTGACTTTACAAACTTTTTTTTTTGAGTGTACGCTAATGTTGTGATTGATTTGATGTTATTCATGTGTCATCATTTTATTTCATTGCTTGACATGTAACGGCATTATAAAAATGAATGTTAATAAGGCTTTCAACAAAAACAATAAATGGAATCAACAGCAACATCATAAGCTGTTGTTGTTGAATAAAAGCAATGCAAAAGCAATGAATGTATGAATGGACAACAAAACGAATGATCTCATTCTGTTCTCTGATCCATACATGATTCATACACACAGGGAAGTTGTAAGTTGTAATAGTATTTTTAAGTGAAAAACAGTCATATGTAGAAGAAATTTAATTTTTGACTACATAAAGGGTGGTTAAATTTCAAGGGCCGATGTTGATTTTGAATAAAACACAAACTATTTAGGAAATTATTGTAATTTTATTTTATTATGATATATTGGTATTACTCAATTATGTATGGAACAAAATATCGGCCAAATGGGCGCCGCGACCACGGCGGCACACCTCCATCCGATGGTCCAAATTTTCGATGACGCTGAGGCATAATGGAGGTTCTATGCCGTTAATGTGCCGAATTATCTCATCCTTTAGCTCTTGAATTATTGCTGGCTTATCGACGTACACCTTTTCTTTCAAATAACCCCAAAGAAAAAAGTCCAACGGTGTCAAATCACATGATCTTGGCGGCCAATTGACATCGCCATTACGTGAGATAACACGGCCATTGAATTTGTTGCGCAAAAGAGCCATTGTTTCGTTAGCTGTGTGGCAAGTGGCACCGTCCTGCTGAAACCACATATCGTCCACATCCATATCTTCCAATTCGGGCCATAAAAAGTTCGTTATCATCTCACGATAGCGAACACCATTCACAGTAACTGCCTGACCGGCCTCATTTTGGAAAAAATACGGCCCGATGATGCCGCCAGCCCATAAACCGCACCAAACAGTCACTCTTTGTGGGTGCATTGGTTTTTCGACAATCACTCTTGGATTCTCATTCGTGCCTCATCACTGAAGATGATTTTCTTCGAAAATTGATCATCCACTGTTGCCATTTCTTGCCACCATTCTGCCCATTCACGACGTTTGGAATGGTCAAGAGGCTTTAGTTCTTGAGCCAATTGCACCTTGTAAGCGTGTAAATGCAAGTCTTTATGCATAATGTTCATCAACGACGAGCGTGAGAGGTGCAATTGTTGGGCACGACGACGAGTTGAGGTGGACGGCTCTTCAGCCATACTATCGCGAACAGCAGCAATATTTTCTGCAGTACGAGCTGTACGAGCATGCACTGGTGTTCTCACATCTTCTACAGACCCGGTTTGCTCGAATTTTTCCACGATTTTTGCGATTGTACGCACATTTGGACGATCAAATTGACCAAAAAAATCACGATGTGCACGATATGCATTTTGATTTGAACGCCCATTTTCATAATAAGTCTGGATAACTTTAACACGTTGTTGGATTGTGTATCTCTCCATGGTTCAAATTGAGTAAGTCTGAAATAGAGAAATGTCAAATAAAATTCGGAAAAAACTTGGCGTTTAGGTGTGGTTCACATTCAACATCGGCCCTTACAATTTAACCACCCTTTATGTAGTTCATTTAAAAAAGCAAATCACATCAAATTACTGTATTAATATTTTACATTCATTTTAAACAGTATTTTCTTTATATTTAAAAAAATAAAACAAACAAATTGCGTAATTTTTGATTTCAGGCTAAAGTGGGTTAATGATATCTGATGAAGTCCGCATTCCATATCTTATAATTTTAAGTATATTAAATGAATAATTACAATAAAGAGTTATATCATTCAAAATCTCTAATTTTGGTACTTTTTAATAAAAATACACTTTTTTCAAAACTGTGTATTTTTCGGTCAAAATTCGGCACGGGTTAACGTTTTCCAAATAATATATGTCGATTTTTAACAGGGAATTATGATTAAAGAAAAAAAAAAAAAAATAAATTGGAAGAATTAGAATTCATGTTTTTGTGTTGAGCTAAACTTTTCCAGAAAATTTTATAAAAATTGATTATGTTTGCAAAAATTGTACAAAAGATTTTAAAAATTGAACAAAATTTAAAGAGTCGCTCAACACACAAACTTCGTGTTTGTTTTAGCATTTCTTCCATTTATTTATTTTTTTCTTTAATTATAACTAGGGTACTCAATTAATCGGGTTTCTAGTTTAATCGGTTAATTAAGAATTATTCGGTTAACCGAATAATACAAATTTGAATAAATATAATGGTTAATAATAAAAAAACACTTATTTATTGTTTTGATTTTATATTTTATTAATAAAAAAAAAAAAACAAATAAAACATAACAATTTATAAGTAATAAAAAAATAAAGTAAATGAGATCCTTCTTTGTATACATATATGTGTTAATTAAAGGTTTTAAAGAGGTCTTGTGAAATAATCTTTTAAAAAAAGAATGTAATTCAAATGTTGACTTGAAGAAAACTCTTTCGCTGATTATGGATGTTGGGGAAATCGAAAGTAGGGCATGATAAAGAATGTCCAACTTCTCAGTTATTTTTTTTGCTTTTTCTAAACATATAAAATCCTCCATTATGCCATTAAAGTCCTTTTTAGAATTTTTTATATTTTTAATATTATGAATAGTATCATTTAATTCTGATAAAAGATTAGTTTCATTAATATGAGAAGTTTCTTCTATTATCATGTCGTCATCCGAGTCATGATAAAGTTCATCATTAAACATTCTAGAAAAAAGTTGATTTCCAAACTCCTTAGTTTCAGTTTTTGAACTATATTATAAAAAAGTATTGCTAGAAGGCAATGTTCCTGAGTTAGGAAATAAAATAAGCGTATTTAAAGCTTTAACTCGTCTATCATTTAGTCAGTACTTTAAGCTTTCAATTAGATCATTTGCAATAGAATTGTTGGTCTTCTCTTATTAGTTAAAAATTTAATAGTTCCTTCAAATTCAATTAGAGAAGCAGAATCCTTACTTAGCTCTTTTATAGCGACGTTCAAAGGCTTTAAGATTTTAGATAAGTTTTCCAAAACTTGTATTTCTTAATTAGAAAAAGGAATCAAATCGAAATCGGCTAGAGCATGGTTTACACATTTGTATATTCGAAGGAAGTTGTCTATCATATTTGAAAACGGTGACCAGCGATGTTTAACATCATGTATAAGTCGAATCTCTTAATTTTTTTGCAACTTTATATACAGCACTTACGTACGTGATTAATGACATTGTATAATTCTCCTCTAAGTTCAAAATCATTTTCTACTTCAAAAACTACATTGTCACCATCATCATTATCTCCGACACCTTTCACTTTCATATTACTGAATTTCATTTTAAATATTTAAAATATAAAATAAAATAGTCATATATAAAAATACATAAAACTACAAAAAAAAGATAAATTTCGGTTAATCGACACAAATTAATCGGTTTATTTGTTATTTCAAAATCGTCAATTTTAATGTATTCGAACATTTAACCGACAAAAATTAATCGGTTAACCGATTAACGGTTAACGGTTACCCTAATTATAACTAGTATAATATTTAATAATATTCAAAAAATAACAATAGACATTTGCATATTAATTATTTTAAAAAGTCTATAAAATTAATTTTTGAAATCCTCTTTCTGCATTTTTATCAAATTTGTGCGTAAATTTTTGATTTCAGGCATAGTGGTTTATTCATACCCTATCAAGTCGGCGCTACGAAATAACCCCCAATGAAATAACCCCAACGGCCAAAAATGAAATAACCCCCAAAAAAATTGTGTAAAATTGTTTGGGGGTTTTTTCATTTTTTTTGGGGATTATTTCATCTTACGGTTTGGAGATTATTTCATTATGAAGCAACCCCCAATGAAATAAAGCCCAACATTTAAATTCTTTGGAGATTATTTCATATGCAATTATTTTGGGGGTTATTTCATATTTTTTGGGGGATATTTCATTTTGCTAAAAGTGAAATTTTTTTAATATTTGTTAGTTTTTCTGCGTGGCGGCCTGCGGCCGCTCTTAGGGGTTTTCTCCTCCATGGGACGCGGCAGGTGGCTTCGCTGAATAAAGTTTCCCTGCGCGCGTCACACTAGGGAAGATAATGAGACGCGCGAAGGAAAACTGTATTCAGCGAAGCCACCTGCCCCGTCCTATGGAGGAGAAAACCCCTAAGATCGGCCGCAGGCCGCCACGCAGAAAAACTGAACAGTGTAACAAAAGAATCAAAAATATGAAAACAAAAAATAAAAAAAATTTGGGACATATTTCATTTCTTTGGAGCTTATTTCATTGGGGGTTATTTCATTTCTTCCTTTGAGAGTTATTTTATTACGAAACAACCCCCAAATTTTGGGTGTTATTTCATTTTCACCTTTGGGGAATATTTCATTTCTTTTGGGTATTATTTCATTTTTTTTTTGTTGGGACTTATTTCATTTTTTTTGGGATTTATTTCATTGGGGATTATTTCATTTTGTCGTTTGGGTGTTATTTCATTGGGGGTGATTTCGTAGCGCCTATCAAGTCATTTTCGCTCGAAATTCCAAAAAAGCAAGAAACGATATCTTTCATTTGAAAGCATTTGCAAACAAAAACTGGGGTGTTGTAATGACAAATCTTTTTTGAAGGGACACTCTAACATACATTCTACTGCAAACAATAATAACATCAACAGTAACAATAGCAGTAGTTGTTGTATTACTTTATCAATATACGCACTATGAGCCATGAATTTACTCAATTTAAATATAATTTAAATTGTATTCAAAAATATTGGTAGAATTTCGTATATAAAGTGAAACTAGTTTGAGGAGTAAAAACTGTATATTTTTTTAGTTTTAAGTGATTTCTTAATCCTTTAACAAAATTTGCTCTATCCTTAAATTTCTTTCCTATTATGCAACATCATGACAGCAATGTGTTCAAATAAGTGCTGTTATGCATGTTTTGTATTTTTTTTCCCATTCTTTTCAAATTCAGTTTTTATTTTTTTCAAACAACTACAAAAAAATCGTTAAAGTATTTTTTCATGTTGCTGCATATTGAGTCTAAGTACTCAACTAGTTATTTTGTATGTGTGTCAAATAATGGTAACATTAAGCCTGACATTACAACCAATGGGCTAAGTTTTTTCTTTCTCTGCCTTTTTTTTTTTTTTTTTTGGATGTCGCTTAGTTTTTTTCCTCTTATAACAATTTGTTGCCTTTATTGTCATTCAGATAGTTGCACATATTTGACATTACAGTTGCAACAATGCATAATGGCATAGATGAGATGATGGTATAAAGGGATTTATTTAGTAGTATGTTGTGAAAATTTATTTGTAATAAAATTTGTTTAGGAAACTCCAAAGTTTTTATTAGAGAAAAAATATTTGAAAATTAAATAAAAACTAAAATTTAATTAAATTTTACTACTACCTACTACATCTTGTAATACATAGTAAATTTCCTAAAGAAAATTATCGAACGTATACTTTATATTTAATTACATTTTATAAAAAGTATACGCCAGAGTGTGTTATGATTATAAATAATGTACTACTTAGTATTAGCTCAAGATGTGCATTTACGCTCTGAGTAAAAAAAAAATTTTTTCGCACAATCACTTTCGAACATACACACTCACTCACTTTCACGTCCACGTCTGTAATTTCAGATTCATGTGAATCAAAAAAAAAATCTCAAAGTAAACTTATGTCGGAAAAATAAATGCAAATTTTGCGGAAATTGTGAATTTTAAACTAAAGATTTAAACTAATTTTAACATTTATTTTGTGTTTCAATAACAAAAAACAAAAAAAAAAAACATAAAATGGGCAAAAAAAAGTAAAGGACATTATTATTAAAAACTCAAAAAATCAGTAAAATTCTACTCATTAAAGCTCACTCAATATTTTTACTCAAGCACTAAGGAACAATATTTTTTTTATTCAGTGATGGTCTATTCACTTTTATGTGTACATTTTAAAAATAAAATAAGTATTCATCAATTTACCTCAAAGCACATATCCCGTGGAAGGTCTCTATTTTTGTGCTTTTTGTGATTATTATGTTTTCCATTTGTCATTATTTTCGTTTGTATTTGAACACACACGTAAACAATATAAATTTTCAATTTTCCTGTATATAACCTATGTCAATTAAGTACATGGACAATTTTAAAACGGTTGTAATTAAAAAATGAATTATTTTTTTGAAAAAGTATTTATATCTATAACAGAATATAGACTATAAATTATTAATTCACTTTTTGGAATACCTTCAATCATGCTTTGGATGTCAATTTTTTTACACTGCTTTTAATTTTTTTCTTTAATTCTTCAGCGCATTTGGCATCCCAACCATTTTCTAACACTTTTTGGCATAAAAGACCCCAAAACTTCTCAATTGGACGTGTTTTTGGGACGTTTGTAGGATTTGCGTATTTCGGTACAAAAGGTATATTTTTTTACATTAAGCAATTCCAACGTCTTTTTGGCAAAAATGACAGCTTGTTAAATCTGGACAAAATAATATGTCGTCTTTAGAGTGTCATGGTCATTGGTCATGGAATGCATTCAGACTCTCAATAGGCTTGGTAGGGGCAACTCTCTAACCTTGGGGTGGATTCCTGGTCATGAGGGGCATGAGGGCAACGA
Organism: Delia radicum; assembly: GCA_021234595.1. Classification (NCBI taxonomy): domain Eukaryota; kingdom Metazoa; phylum Arthropoda; class Insecta; order Diptera; family Anthomyiidae; genus Delia; species Delia radicum. The sequence continues at coordinate 22,636,640 of CM037853.1, read as the reverse complement.
GAGGGCAGATTGTCTTGCCAACCACGGGGCCCGGAGGCCCTTTATTGGTCCTGAACCATTCTGTGGAATACCTGCGGGGTGTGATAGGGAAAGGCTCAGGGAATGGAGAGAGTCTGAATTCTCTGGTTACTGGGAAAACTCTCTTGGTCAGCGCCAGGCAAAGAGATTAATTTCTTTTTCCAGTAGGGGGTCGAGGCGACTCTTGTCGCTTGAAAGAGGGGGTTTGAGGACCCTGGCGTCGTCTATAAATAGACACTGTAATCTCAGATACCATCTGCACAGGAAGGGTCAATCGGACACGGATATATGCAGGTTTTGTGAGATGGTGTCTGAGACCTCGGAGCATGTTCTCTGCGAATGTCCCAGGCTTTGTGATAGGAGACTTAGGTTTCTAGGTGATCGCTTCATTTCGCCTTCGGACATCGCGAACATTTTGCCTAATAGAATAATTGGCTTTATAGGTTGCTTGAATCTGTAGGTAACTTTAGGCAGCACAAAAGACCTACATTGGTCGCGGTGCATAGTGCCTTCGGATCTAATCTAAATCTAATCTAGAGTGTCTATCTCTGACACTCTGAACACTTATTAATGTAAACATCCGCGTTTATAGCTTCTGAATTGTGGATGCAAAGTTGTGACATAGTTGTGATTTGGATCTGATAATGTATACAATTAATATTAAAATGTAAGTCAAAGAAAGTTAGAGGAGGCAATAGCCAGAGTTTTGTCAAAAGTCGCCGGCATCAAATCAAACCTCTATGAATTATACAGTAAATTTCCTAAAATGTGATTTTTTAGTGTATGCCTATAAATTGTATTTAAATTTGGAATTTCATAAATTCGTTTAATTTAATATGCATTTGCATAAAATTATGTTCAATAAATGACCACTTTTTTTAAAAATTTAAGACTTTTTAGTGTAACTCTTATTTCGATCTGGGTCTTTATTTTTGACGTTTTTTTTATGTGAATTTTTTCAAAAAGAATTTAAAAATATAAAAAAGCGTAATCTTTTATGACAGAGTATGAAAATGTATATCTGTGCGAACAATTGGTGCATCACTTGCATGTGTTTTTAAGTCAACATTCTTAAATTTATGTCCGAACTTATGATTTGCTGTAAGCAATCCCACAATTCCCAAAAATAAAATAAAAAATCCAAAAATGGGATTTTTTACATTTTTTGCTGTCATGTCTACATCTAACGACGAGATTGGAAGATGCTTACCCAATATATTAGGTATATGTTGTATTATTTATAATTGTGCACGCTATCTAATTAGAGTCGTGCACAATTTTTAACAGTGGGTTCAATTTAAATGCCTTAAAAATGTGGATAATTTAGAAGTGGCTGAGGGGGTGGAGAAGTATAGATAATAGGGTGGGGCGATTAGTATGGAAGGAAAAAAATCTTAATGGGCGCTTCGCGTTCTGATTCTTGGGATTGTACTGAGCAAAAAAGTCCACTTGACCATACGTCTACGGAGAAAATCGAGCTTCCATATTTTGACTTTACGGCAAAAAAAGCCCTATTTTGAAATTAAAAATTAATCCCTTAAATCTCACCCACAAATATGATTGATGCATTAATCTGCTAGAGAATCTTCCAAGGAAGAGATTGATACCATAATATTGGATAAGCTCCTCCTACTTCCTGAGATTTGTCCATCCCACACATTGTTACTTTCACAAAATACGACTAAAAAGTCAAAATCTGGAAGCTCGATTTTCACCGTAGACGTATGGTCTAGTGGACTTTTTTGCTCAATAGAATCCCAAGAATCAGAAACGCGAGGCGCCCGTTAAGATGTTCAAATCGCCCCACCCTAATAGACAACAATTATTTTTAAACACCCCGCTTTTGTATAAAAATACGTTTCAGAATAGTATGCACACTTTATATGTTCGGAAAGAAAATATTTATTTGGAGGTAAAAGACTTTTGGAGCTTTTTGGGGGAATAATCGCAAAAATTATTTTTTTTTTTAATTATTACACACATTGAAAAATTCAGATGTTTGCCAACTGAAATTTGGGTACTACAACTCAAATTCAGTTATTACGAATTTCTTACGGTTGACACAACTTACCACGAATTTTCACAACAAAGTTCGGCTAATTCAACTAAATTTTAGATACAACAGCCAATATATTAAGAAATGTAATGTAAATATTGTGTACTATAGAAATAAATAAGTTGTTACCATTAAATTTCTTTTTTTTTATTCAGAAAAACAATTTTACAAATAAAGATGTTGCCTCAGCGTAGCTACGACATTTTTGAGGCGAGTTTAGCTTTGATTTTTACACAAAAAAGAAACAAATACAATAAAACAAAATTTGAGAACAAAAGTTAGATTTTTCAAATTCAATTAAATATTACAAAAGAAGCATTTCCCAATTTTGAAGTAAATATTCTCTTAGCTTTTTCCTAAAAAGAGATATTCTTTCAATACACTTTCAGTTGGCACCTTATTCCTCTGTGTGTACTTCAAAAGAATGGCGTTTTTGAGTAGAACAAGATATTGCAAAATTTTTTTTTATTTAATCGAGAATTTATTTTATTAAATTGGCAATATTTTAGAAAAGAAATTGGGCCTAATTTTGTCCAGCTATTCGCAAAAAGCTGGACCTGAGTCGGGCAAAACTTTTAATTTTATATTTTCAATTGGGAATATCCTGGGAACTGTTGGAGATAACCCAGACATGTAAGCATTTTTTTCGTTAGTCTCTACCAGCGCATTGTAAGTATGTTAATTTTTTCCAATTCGGATTAGAAACAAAAAAACGGGCGGACTCAAAATTTTATATATGACTATTTTCGGTAGTCATATAGCCGCCCCTGGCTGGTTTGGAAGGTTCGAAATCAAAACTTAGCTTGATATTACATCACTTATGCATGTTGCAAACTTCATTTCAACAAATTAAGAAATGGCCGAATTATTTCCAAAAATTTTGTGATATAGCCCACTGTGCAATGTGCCGAAATCACAAAAACTAGGTTCTAGATTATATTTTGCATTAGGAATTTCCATATTCTTTAATTTTTGAAAATTATATTGAAGTGCGGGAAATTGAATTTAATTTTAAATTATAGTGTTTTTTACATTTTATTTTAAAAATATTTATCGATTTAAAATTGATTTAGTCATTGAAAATTAATCGAACTAGGATTATTTTGTAGTTTTTAGATTTTTCCTAGCTTTTCCCGTTTTTGCTTAAATCCGAAAATTCTGGTAAGCCCAAAGGAATTTCGCTCACTGTATGTAAAAATCTTTTCAACAAAATGATATTCTAAACTGAAAGACTTTCATTATTCGATTTTTTATCCATTCTTTTATATAAGTCAACCTGTGGCTCTTTTAAAAGTGGAACATTTGAACATTTTGTGGCTCAGAAATTTAACAAAGTTTAGATGTTTAAAACGTTTTAATTTTGTTTTCTTTTAATAAAAAATTTTAAAATTTTGTTTGAAAAAACTCTCAAAGTAATTTGTTTTTTGTTGTGTGTACAAATAACTGCACACGTATTCTAAACACGCTGAAAAAGAGTAAAAAAGGACATTTTCCAAAAAGGCACTGCACATTTTTTCAGATATCTCGAAAAGTAGAGAATGCTGAAAAGTGAAAGTACACTGATACAATTTTCCTTCATAGTATTAATGAAACGATTTCATTAAAATCAATTCGTTGGTTTAATGAAAAATTTCATTAACTGAATGAAAATTCATTAATATTGGTATTTTTTTCATTAACATTTTTTATGATTTTTTCACAATTTCATAAAAAAAATTCATTAAATCTCTTTCTTTTTTATCAAAAAAAATTTTATTTTCAAAATTTGTAATTTTCGATCTGAAATCTAATCAGCTAATTTTCAAATTTTATTTTTTTCGAATTCGTCAAAAATTATGAGCTTTAGCAAATTTGTTGAGAAACAATAGTATTGGTGGGTGGCCCCGTTAAAACCTTTCTTGTTAGATATATTTTTTACATGTCATCCAATTCCAAGTAACGACAATTTTCTTTATCAGGCTGAGTTTAATAAAAATCTGTTATCGCTTTTGCAGAACAGCCTGTGATGTTTAATTTCGAACTTTTTTTATAAAAATATTTTATAGATCCTATAAAGACCAGACCTTATAAATAATATCAACGAATGATAATTTCTCAATAACCACCAAATTTATGCTATGCTAAAATAATCATAAAAAGTACAAATTATTAAATAACAACGAAAATATTTCATACAAACTATGAATTTTATTCATTAAACAAATGAAACTTTCATAACGATTATGATAGGATTAATGAAAAAAATTCATATACTTTATGAAATTTTCATTGGGTCAATGAAACCATTCATTAAAATTGATTCAATGAAGCACCTTTCATTGACTCAATGAAACGTTTCTTTGGGGACTTTTTTATGAAAAAATTCATTGGATTAATGAAGGAATTCATTAAAACTACGCACAAATTTCTATAAGTGTAGAGAATGGGGAAGGGTAAATTTCATAAGAATTTTGGATGTTATAGCAGGTACAAAATCAAAATTTCTCCAAGAAGGCAAAACACATGAAAAAAACAAGCAGAGTTTATTATTTGGTTGCATACACTGTTGCCAACTTTTTTTTTTAAAAAAGTATATAAGTCTGTCCCAAAAAATAAATATAGATAAGTTTTCTTTTTAGCTAGATAAGTGAAAAAACTAGCTAAATTTTGAAAAAAATCGCTAATACTTGATAAAAAGAGGAATTATTGGGTCATTTGAGCTACAAAGAGTTAGTAGTGCGTCAGCTTAAGTGTGTTGTCCGTTTAAATGAGCAAAAAGTGCTGGCAACAATATATTTCAAACAAAATGCATGGAAATAATACCGTTTAAATGCGTCCCGCATAAATGTCTTTTCCTTAGGCTAAGTTAAATTAGTAAAGTAAAAACGAAATTGATCGCTTAAATGCATTTTTGAAAATATGAGCTTTTTGCCTAAAAATAATCCATAAAATACATCAACTTTTTTAAAATTTTTTTCGTTAAAAACAAAATTATGGTGAAAACTTAACTTATATTAGTTAAAACTGAAAAAATAAGCAAAAATTGGCTTTAAAGGGAAGAAATATTTTTTTTTAAAGCAAATAGTGTAAATAAAACTTTTTCTTAAATAAAAAGAATTTTATTAAATGCGATTTTTAAGCATTAATGACATATTTTCCCAAATCCCATACTGCGGATTTATCCTAGTTTTCGGATAAATGATTCCAAGCTTTAATGCGCTAAAAATACTGCATTTTTGATAGTGCATTTAAGCAGGGACTACTGTATTACTAAATAAAGCTAAGTATTACAAAATGTAACTTATATTTAGTTCTAAAATGCAAAAGAGCTAATTAAAGTCAAGTCAAGTGCTCCACTACAGTGCAATTGACATAATTCTGACATTTCTCTGCTATCGATTTGACATTTGGCATACTAGCGATTATTGCATTTGAAGACACAGGAAAAGTCAACAACAACTAATTGTACTAGATTTTGTTACTTTAAATGTGTTTCATTTAATTGATTTAAGTATTGTGTTCATTTTAGAAACAATTATAGCTATTCCTATTCTCACCTTCACCATTCTCTTCAGATTTTGAATCACCTTTTCTCCTAAATACTACAAGTGTTTAAATTTTTAATTATCCAAGCGTCCAGATATTGAAAAAACCGAAACAAAGCCGGCGCAACCCAGCAAAAAATAACCTGGAATTTGTAAGCAGTAACAACATTTGTATGCTTCCAAAATATCGCTTTACCGCCCTACATACAATAAAGCAATTAGGGAAGGCATTCTGTTGTGCTTCTCAAAAGGCCTCCTTTGAAGCAGTTAATAATGCTTACAATGAAGCAATAAAGAATGCATACCATGAAGCATTAATGTTGTCAACATACAAAACAAAGCGCTTCATATTGCATAAGAATTCATGAATTTATTGCTTCTGAGAGCACATAAAAGAAGCGCTTTTTACCTGCTTAAAAGTGACATACCAAGAGGAACATCGCGAACAAAAATCATGCCTTCCAGATTTGCTTTGTAAGCGCTTCCTAATTAAATTATGCCTTCCGGAAGCGCTTATGGGTAAGCATTTTTTTTTTTTTTTTTGCTGGGAAATTACTTACACATGGGAAATGATCAGATTCGAAAACTGTGTTGAATGATGAAAGTGAGAATCCGAATAATTGCAATGATATTTACCAGTTTTTTTTTTATACCAGCTAAACTAAATTTTCTGACCCCCAAAATATTGGTTTTTGTATGGAATTTGAATGTAGAAAGTCGTATGAATGTAGTACTAATGATTTTTTTCGAATAATTTTTTTTTTTTAAATTGTTCATTGAAATATTTAAAAAAACAATATGATGTCATAATTGGATCAACAAATAGTAGAAAAGCTACTCATGCGAGTTTTTTTTTTTTTTTGATCAAAAAGAAAACATTTTTAAATCTAAAATTGTACTAGGCTATTGTTTCTTTAATTCATAAAATCTAATGTATCATAATACAGGCAAAAACATAAAATTTGTTGTTGTGTATTGTATCGCACTCATAATCATAATATTTCAAACGGCTTAAGGCCTCATTAGTTGTTACTTTCTGTTGCCGTTCTGTGTCGTTCTGTTCTGTAGGTAATATTTTGTAATTACTTTTTCTGTGAAAGGAATCAGCTGTTTAAAAAGTAAAAGAAACTCCAACCAAAAACATTCAGATCAGGGATGATAAATGCGATTTTAAAATAGTACCAACCTGCATATAAAATAGTAGTAACAAACAAATCTTTGTACTCTCCAAAATAAACAATTACAAATGAAACAAGAAAAATATATTAAAAAAAAATATATGTTAAGAGGTGAAAACAAAATTTTGAGTTGAAAAACTTTTTTGGATGTAAAAAAATAAACTGTGTCGTGAAAAACAGTTTTGAGGTAACAAAATTATTTTTGAGGTGAAAAAAAAATTTTTGTGGAGAAAAAAGAATTTGCGGTGAATTTTAAATATTATTCACCTCTTAGCGTCTGGTGGAAAAATATGACGTTATATTTTATACACCAGACACTACAATGAATTCTAATAATATACAGTGCATTATACACCAATTTGTATGGAAAATTTAGAGGTACATTCACATTGTCACTCATTACTTTTGAACCGCTGGACCGATTTTGCTCATTTTCAATACCAAGCTTTTCGGAAAAATGTAAATAAAGCTATGTAAAAACGAGCAGTGCGTACTAAGAAAATTAGCCGATATTGATTTAAAAAAATTTTAAAATTTTGATATTTTTTCTTTAATTCACCAAATTTTTAATATTTTTTTAATGTGCTATTAATATCTTGCTGTATTGAATTACGTTTCTCACAGTTTTTTGCGAATTCAATCCTTGTGATTGGTAACAAACAAATTTGTTCGTGAACTCATTCGATTTTAAAAACACGCAGCTAGTAGTCAATTTAACATTTTTATAAGATTTTTATTATTTACTTTTTTGAAAATCAAAATTAGTTAATAATAATTATAGCCCTTAGTGATTGAATTCAATAATTGGTTTAATCGATTAATAAAACTCTAATATAATCATCAGTAATAAGTCGCACTCAGTGAAATCATGTGATTGAATTCACAGCGTTTGGTTCGAAATTATTGCATTGTTCATATGGGACTGCAAATCGAATTAATAATTATTGAATTTTAAAGGGACCAAGAAATTCATACTTAGAAAAATTTGTAAATTGTACTAAATGAGTCATAGGAGTATCATGGTACAAATAGTACCATAAAAAGTACTATAGCACCAACTTTATCATCCCTGATTCAAATATTGAGAAAAAGATTTCACAACAAACCAATACATACGCACTTTAGGCTGTCACTTAACGTTGAATTATATTTTCAATAGAATTGTCCGCAACAGAACAGAACGAAAAAGTAAAAACTAACCACACATACAGACTTTCAATTGAACAGAAACAAAACAGCTGATTCGTAACGGAACAGAACGTACAAACTAATTCTGCCTTTAGTCGACATCCGATTCAAGTTGATAGTGTCGTCGGAGGTGTCGACTTGAAAAAAAAACCTGTCGGATGCGTCTGTTGACGACCGGGGGATTGTATCAATGAAACATACAAAACAAATTTAATTTCTTTCTTTAGCGGGTTGGCCAAAATTGCAAAACGTACCATATCAGTGAGAAAGTTTATATTCAAAAGAACATATCGCTTATTTACTCCAAGACTGACATAACTCAAAAAATACGATTTTGCAGAAAACGAGTTTAAAGTTTTCAATCCATATCTGCCTCGCTTGACCCTTTCTCTATATATTTGGTCACGTTTTTTATAAATAGCGGCTTTTAATGTAGTTTTCTCTTAGTGAGAGTTGTGTGCGAATTCGCTAATTATCGAGAGACCCATGAGTAGTACAGTTTCTCTATGCGCTATATTCATTTTTTTCATATAGGAGTTGCGACAGGCAGTAATGGGGACACTTTTCCCACTCCTCCCGACACACTGATAATAATCCATGCGTAAAATTACCAAAAAATGTCAAAATAACCAAACTTTTTGTAAAATAAACGTAAATTTGTATAATTTACGAAATTTTTTGTAGTTTTGACAATAATTTTGTATTCTTATGCATGGATTACTATGAGTGCAGGAATTTCTAATAATATCGTCTAAGCGGACGTAACTAAAAATTAAAATTTATTAAAAAATGGATTTTAAAAATATATTGGGAAAATAAACCTGTATGCACTCGCATGTTAGCATTTCACCAGTCAAAGGGCCAGTTTCATAAAATTTACACTGATAAACCAATAGAAAGACCGAATTTAGATACACTCAAATAAAGAAGTAAGTATAAAAAGTAGTAGTAAAACCTTTTTAATCCCAATTTACAGTTTTTGCACTAATTTTTAGTACAAATTAATTTTTAGTATAATGTGACGGAGGAGCTTAGAAAAATAAAACAAAAGTCTAAAAATAGAATATTTGTGTTTCTTAGTGTTCTTCACTACGGAGTATAATATACAGTAACAGAAAAGCTAATAGGAATGAAAACTGCAATGTAGCTGCATTACATTCGAGGCCATATTTGGGTGCGATCTCTAAAACGGTAGTGACTTGGTATTGTTACGATTGTAATGTAAGAGGAAGCGCAGGTTGTTGAAAAATGTATCATATAGAGACAATCTGACAATTATAAGACACGAATAATTATACAATTTAAATGGAAAATCACTGATGACGCCTGTCCATAAAAAGGCAGCAACTAGTCTAGTCTGATTTGAAAATTAATTGTGTTTATAATTTTTAGAGAAAAACGTTTATTCATCTTCTTAACCTCAACCTTTCTAAAATAAATTTTTCCTATTCTTTGCATAAAAATTACATTTTTTCCAATTTTCCTGGCTGATTTTATAGGTTTTTTGAAAACCGCTTTGCTTCAATTAGCAATTATTTGTACTCATTTTTTTTGCTATGGTTGACGGCAAAGTTTTTGTTTTTAAGTTAAACATTTTAAACAAATTTGATATAATTTTTATTAAAAAAAAAAATATGTTTTTCGCCCTTTAATTGTGCAATGAAAATGAAAATTTTTCAAGTCTTTCTTGAAATTCAAGCTCATATATTAGTTCTCATGTAGCATGGGATTGTTACCGCTTTCAAAACGTATTCTGATGATGGGAACCTAGAAAATGCCCGAAATAGATCTATCAACAGATTCCTGAAAGAGTCAAATAATAAATTTGAAAACAAAAAACTCTATAGATTATTTGTTAGGACAATATCCTAATAAAGAAATATAGAGTATGGCCTCGAACTTGAATAATTTTCATTTTTATTGCACAATTAAAGGTAGATCAAACTTGTACAAAAGACAAAGTACAGTCTAGTTTACTTTATAAAAAAAAATAAAAAAAATAAAAAGGAAGAAAAAAACAAAAAAACAAAAAACGTGTATTGAATTTCCACCAGAGGTGGACCTTGCACAAAACAAACAAGTTTTCAATTTATTTTTTGATCAATGGTTATAATCTTTAACTTCAAGCTCATATATTAGTTCTCATATAGTGAGTAAACTAGTTTATATGAATGTTTGATGTTTAGCATGGGATTATTATCGCTTTCAAAAAGTGTTCTGATGATGGGAACCTAGAAAATGCCCGAAATAGATCTATCAACACATTCCTGAAAGGGTCAAAGAATAAATTTGAAAACAAAAAACTCTATAGATTATGTGTTAGGACAGTATCCTAATAAAGAAATATAGAGTATGGCCTCGAACTTGAATAATTTTCATTTTCATTGTTAAACATTTTAATAATCTAAAATATAAAAAATGCCAATGGATTACAAAAACAAACTTAAATAAAAAAAAATTACTAAGTTTTTTGGCTAAGTTTTGGAAAATAGATTTCCATTAATACAATTTCACTAAATTCACGTCCATTTTAGTTATTTTTCGTAGAACATTCACTTTTACTTAAGATTACAGACACTTTTTGGTAAAATAAGCAAAACTGTCAGCTGGCTCAAAAACTGTTAAGTTTTTTATAAAATTACAAATTTTCTGTAACATTTACAGATTTTTTTATTTGAGTGTAGAAAGAAATATTTGATAATATACTAAAATGTTTAAATATTAATTGCTTGATATTGAATCAAAAATTCTATGCAATTTAAAATATTTATTTAAAAATAAAAAATAAATAGTAAACAATCACTTTGTGTTGCTCATTTTGTTCATTTTTTTTTATCCATTATAAAAACATAAACACCATTCGATAAAATTGTTGTATGTAGTTAAAATAATTGTGTCAATATTCATACAACAATTTAGAATAACAATATACACTTTGTAAATATTTCACTTCAATTCTAAACACACAAACATTCAAATCCATCGAGTGTTACGAATACAATATCAACACTCAAATATCTTCATAGCAATGCAATTTGTTACGCATTTGAAATGAAAATTGTTTGAATATTTTTGAAATATTTGCCGCCATTTTACGATGAAATAAAAAAAATAAGCAACAATAAAAAGATAAACTAAAAGTTGGCAATTGGTAAACATTTTACTTATGATGTTAAGCCTAAAACCCTTGTTATGTACAAAGTACATAGAACTTTCTATTTGCCACTTTTATACAAAACATACAAACAAGCAGACATACGCACAGTGTTTCCGAAAGCACTTTTTTTGCGCCAATTCCTAATCGATTTAAAAAGTTCTTATTGTGTGTTTTAAGTTACAAAATTTTGCAGAAACCGGTAAGGCTGGATTTTTAAATTTTTAGTTTTAAATATCCTTAAATTTTTTGTAAATGTAAAAAAAAACTCATATTGTTAGTTTTTTTCTCGAAAAACAATTAAAATTTCGGGAGCTTTGAATGATATTTATGTTTTCTATTTATATCTGTATCTTATGATCAATTTACTTTTCAAAAATTGACTTTTTTATTCCTTTATCATCTTTAGGTGGTAGTACACCAAAAAAAATAATAACAATAAAGTCACCAAAAACTTTTGCCGAGTCAGCAAAATTTTAGTCTGGAGGGTGCTTGCAAAAAAAAATTGCTAATGTTAGCAAAATCTTTTGCTGAAAATCAGTGAACTGATATTTAGCAACAAAATTAGTAGATTCGGCAAAAGTTATGCTAACACGTAGTTGAATCAAAATTAAAAAATCCTTGCTAAAAGCAAACAAAATTATTGTCTGAATATTAGTAGACTGAAAAAACTCAAAAATTTGTAAAAAGATTGCACTTTAGTTAATTTATTTGTTGAAAATAATAAAATAAAAAGTTTGTGATTCTCTTAAAAATAATTTTTACTACAAAATTCACAATATATATAAAAATTTTCATAATCCCACGACATGTAATATCATAATCCCACGACATGTAATATCTGTAAATATATAGAAATAATTATATATAACATAAACAAAATTATCTTTCAACTACTTACAGCAATGGTTGTCTAAATGATGACATCTTTTAAAGGAAGACAAATGTTTTAGATAACTATAGAAACGAAATGAAAAATTAACAAGATATTACATATACAAACTTTTGTTTGCAATAAGAAAACGGAAACATAAACAATTACCCAAGATGTGTGTCCTTGTCTTTTGCTTTAGCCTGTCTACGTGAACGTATATTTGTTTGCAATTTCAAATTGCCAATTTAAGCACACTACATTAAAAATCAAATTTAGTTTACACATTTAATCTTTATTAAATGTAATACTTTATTTTGTCTTTAATTTAATTACTAGATAATTACTTTCACAAGCTGGTGACAGACAACACAAATTTAAGTTGTTTCAATCCACAATTTTGTTTTATATATAAAAAAACAAATCCAAAAATTTTCTGTGGCAAATTTTTATAAGTCTTATAAAAGTTGCACTTCTTAGTATAATTTTCTTCATCTCTACTACATCTTGACATGCTGCGACATCTACTTCATTCTGAGTATATTTTTCAATCTGGTTGTTGTCTGCAATATTAATGTGATTATCAGCTAAATTTTTTTTAGCAAAATAAATTAGTAAAACTTTAGGTAAATATTAGTATAACACTAGTTCAAAAATGTTAAGTGCTGAATAAGTATAACTATAGTTTTAGCAAAAAATTTTCCATACTCTTCCATGCTCTTTCAATTAGATTCCTTGCAGTATGGATTATAATTCTCTTGGAGTGTTTTGAATAATATAATATAATAATATATAATATAATAATAGAATAATAATTAAGTGTTATTTAAAACACCCGAAGAAGATTATAATTAATAATGAAATTAATCTAATTGAGTATTGAAGATTAGCGATATAGAATTAAAGGAATTAATATAAAAAAGGTCACGAATATTTTGAATGATAATAATTACCCAATTGAACTTAGCTGTTAATTAATAAGACAATATAAAATCCGAACGAACAATGCGGTTTCAAAAGAGGTAAATCATATGTAGATCATATATGTAGCATTCGAATAATAGTAGAGGAATCTGTTGAGTGGAGATCTCCATTATACGTGCTATTTATAGACTTTGAACGTGCATTTGATACGTTAAACCAACCGGCCATATGGAACGCTTTAAGATGCAAAGGGATTCCAGAACCACTGATACAGCTCGTTAAATGCTTATATAATAATGCATCCTGTCGAGTACTGCACGAGGGTCTTATAAGCAACAAATTTCCTGTGGAAATAGGTGTGAGACAAGGTTGTGTGCTCTCACCTCTTCTTTTTAACATCATTTTAGATGTTGTCATGGAACAATCGATGGAAGGTGATTGTGGCATTGCATTTGGACTGCAGGGCAAATTGGACAATCTTGATTACGCCGACGACATATGTCTTCTCTCACACAGCTACAACAGTATGCAAACAAAGCTTAATATCCTCGTTGAGAATGCATCCAAAGCTGGTCTAAAAGTTAACATATCGAAGACAACAACATTACCTGTCAACACCAACAATACAGAGCCATTAAAAATTTTTGAAAACTCGCTCGTAGACGTCGACAGCTTCTGTTATCTCGGCAGCATACTAACAACTTCAGGCGGTAGTAAGGATAACATAGCTTACCGCATTGCAAAGGCTAACCAAGCATATGGCGCACTTAACAAATTATGGAAGTCAAATCACATAACTCTTCGCACAAAATCAAACTTTTCAATTCTAATGTGAAAGCAGTATTATTATATGGTTCCGAAACTTGGAACATCAGTAGAGAGGACACAAATGCGCTTCAAGTATTTGTTAACCGTTGCTTGCAAAGAATATTACGTATTTTCTGGCCTCAAATAATTTCAAATAATGATCTTTGGCAAAAAACACAACAAAACCCCATTACGACTGACATACCAGTAAAGAAGATGAACTGGTTGGGCCATACCTTCAGAAAAAGCCAAGATGACGTTACCAGAAAGGGCCTAGACTTCCAGGGTAGCCGACGTAGAGGATGGCCCGCTAACACGTGGAGACGTCAAATAGAATCCGAACTCACTACAGCCAGAATGACATGGAGGGAAGCAAAAAGACACGCTGATGACAGAATTCAATGAAAATTATTTGTACTGGCCCTTTGTTCCAACTAGGAATTACATATATGTATATAAAAACCGAAATAATTTAAACACAAGAACGGTTACTGAACCTCAAATTTATAAATCTTTAAGTTAGGTTCCTCTTATATCTGAAAGATTAAAAAAATCAACAATTTATAATGATAAGAAATATTCGATAGCGCATAGAACATATTACACATTATGTGGACTATTCAGCAAAACAAATGATAAAATAAATAAATTGGAAATGTCCAATATAGTTTATAAGATACCATGTAGATTTAATGTTAATGTAGAGATAAAGAAACTAAAAACTGGAATTGCAGGACATAAATGTTATCAGAAATACAATAAAACTACTTCTACACAGATAACAGCATTATCAATACACTGCAATAAATCTAATCATTATTCTGATTTGGATAATACATCAATTTTGAACACAGAAAGTAATATTCGCATAACGCTTAAACACGGACATAGCAAATATTGCTCAAAATAACAGAGATTTATTAAGTTCATAAGAACTCGATTAATTATTATGATTTTAAATAATACAATATCGCTCATTTACTTCAATAACGTCATAACTCAAAAATTTTTATTTTAGAAATGTTGAGGTTAAGAAGAAGAATAAACGTTTTTCTCTAAAAATTATAAACACTATTAATTTTTAAATTAGACTAGACTAGTTTCTACCTTTTTATGGACAGGCTCATCAGTGATTTTCCATTTAAATTGTATTATTATTTGCGTCTTATAATTGTCAGATTGTCTATAATATAGACTATATATGATAATTTTTTTTTTTTGTTTTGTAGAAAATGAGTTTAAGTTTTCAATTTACTCCCACCATGAAGAAAAAAAATAACGACATAATTTCTCGCAAGAGGTGAGTATACAAGATATCAATACGACTATTTTACACAATACGATACATGATATAACGTCATTAACTCAAAAATCATGTTTTTTGAATTGTGACGTTCTTGAAGTAAATGAGCGATATGTATTTCTCTATTATAGTCAAAATTTTAAATATTGTTATAGTTATTTTTGTTTTCTGTGATAATTTTATTTTTATTTATTTTTGTTTTCTGGGATAGGTTTATTTTTCATATTGACAGAAAATAATTATGATTTCCCGCCTTTTTAAAAAAATTGTTATATATAAGTTTTAAATTGTTAAAGCTAAATTTTATCAAACAAACTATAATAATTGTTCCCTGACGAAGTCACCCAATGTGTCACATCATAAATTATGATGTGAGCAAGATTATTCAAGTTCAAGATCATTTGTTTTTTATTAAACAAAAAACCGTGCAATGTTTATTTATTACTCAAAAAAGTTTTTCCCGCTACATGTTTCATTTCGCGTCAGCGAAAATCATCTGAAAACCAATGTAGAAGGAAAAAGAAATTTTGAAGAAAAAAGATCAACGCTTTACCCGTACTGTTTTATTTACCCGATGAGAAGTAAAAAAAACAAAATTTATAATTGCTTAAATACCGTTTTTATTGATTTCTAAAGCTAGTAAACTCCTTACAACATAAAAACGAATTTTTGAAATCGGTTAACAGTTGTGTTCTGAAATGTTATTTGCTCAAAAAATGTTCTTTTCGAAACACTGTGAGACAGTTAGAGAGACCAAAAACAGAAGTACGAGAAAAACTGATTGTATTTTCAATAACATTGTCGTGTTATTCTGCCGTTCAATTCAATTCTTTGCGAAAAATTCAAAGATGAAGAAATAAGAAACAAGCAAACACGAAAGAAGTATTCTTAAAAGATAAATATCCCAGTGTAGAAAAGCATTACCATATAAGTGGTTATATAAATACATATAAATAATGGCAAGTACTTACAATCTTCATTACAAATCTAATTTTGGGATATCGCGCAAAATAATGACATATCGTTACTAAACACTCTACGAAAAATCAAAAAAATATGTAGTTGCATATATGCCTACCAATATAATATTTCCAGTGCCTTCACGGGATTCGAACCCGGGCCTCAAGGTTGCCAGTCAACCGATCTATCATCTCAGCTGTCTCGACATGTTCTACTTGATAGTGCAGTGTAGAAAAGCATTACAATATAAGTGGTTCTATAAGTACATATATGATAAGGACAAGTACTTTTAATAAAATGAGAACACACGGGATTCGCACCCGGGCCTCCTGGTTGCCAGTCAACCGATCTATCATCTCAGCCGTCTCGACATGTTCTACTAGATAGTGCAGTGTAGAAAAGCATTACCATATAAGTGGATATATAAATACATATAAATAATGGCAAGTACTTACAATCTTCATTACAAATCTCATTTTGGGATATCGCGCAAAATAATGACATATCGTTACTAAACACTCTACGAAAAATCAAAAAATATGTAGTTGCATATATGCCTACCAATATAATATTTCCAGTGCCTTCACGGGATTCGAACCCGGGAATCAAGGTTGCCAGTCAACCGATCTATCATCTCAGCTGTCTCGACATGTTCTACTTGATAGTGCAGTGTATAAAAGCATTATCATATTAGTGTTTATATAAGTACATGTATGATAAGGACAAGTACTTTTAATAAAATGAGCCCACACGGGATTCGAACCCGGGCCTCCTGGTTGCCAGTCAACCGCTCTACCATCTGAGCAATATCGACATGTTGTACTTGATTGATAAAAACGTATATGACTTGCTTGCACAAAATGTCATTAGTTTCCAGCTTATAAAAAATCAAAAATAAGTAGATACAAATACATGTACT
Source organism: Delia radicum (assembly GCA_021234595.1). Taxonomy (NCBI): domain Eukaryota; kingdom Metazoa; phylum Arthropoda; class Insecta; order Diptera; family Anthomyiidae; genus Delia; species Delia radicum. The sequence goes on along the minus strand of CM037853.1, from coordinate 22,619,738 downwards.
TACTAGAAGTTAAAAAATAATGAGTTTAAAAATTTATATTTAAAATAATGATACATTTAAAATAATAATATTTTTGTATTGAAATAGTGGAAAAATTAACTAGTTAAGAGTAGGTCCTTATTATGTGTGCAGAAAGTCAGCTGGTGTCATTACTGGTAGTGAGAAAAGTAATGACATGCCATTACCGAAATTACACTGAGAGATGTCTGTAATAAGAAAAGTTATACGTTTTAAGTTTAAGCTCTAATGAGCAACTGTTTTATTGTTTATCAAAATAACTTAATCTACCTTAATTGTATTTCTGGGTAACCATCATATGAGTGGTTCCCACGGTTCATACTAAGAAGGTGTCATATTAACTTATCAAAAAAAGTACGGCTTTTAGCCAATCACATTCAAGCTTAAAGTTTATGAAGGTGATGGCTTTAAGCAAGACAATATCGAATTGTTAATTACACCACATGTCATTACTTTCCAGCTTACAAAAAAACTTTAGAGTCGGAAAAAAATTAGTCTAAAAAAAATTAAAACATTTTTCAAGATTTTTACTTTATAATTACAATAATGATAAAAATAAGTGCTTATGTTTAACGTTTTATTTTTTGTATTGAAATAGTGTGAAAATTAATCAGTTACTACCCTACGGGAAATGAAGGGTCGATTGATCCAAAGTGGTAATTCTGTGATATATGAAACCTCACGAAACTGGTGAAACCAAAATTGTGGTGCACCAAAAAGTGTTAATTTGGGTGAAATGTCTAATCACGTGACTATAGTTATGGTCACAAAACATTCAATGGTTGGTACCAGATATATCATGTAACTGGAGAAAAAGTAACATAACATGAAAGTATACTGAAGCAGCTAGGGTCGTTGCAGTTGAAGTTGCTACTAGTCATTGATCTGGTTGAAAACCGTTAGCAGTGGATAAAAACATGGCAATTAGTACCGAAGAATGCAGTTTCTTGACTGCTGCAAAGCGGACACAACACTGAAGGAATTTTTTATGTACCAACTTTGTGACAGTAGAAATGAAGACGTAACACTCCACTGGATTAAAATAACTGAATACAGAACTGTTTAGACAGTGACCATGTTTGTCAGATATGGCGATTTCTCGCCAAACTTATCGATCTTAGAACTCGTTTGGCAAGTTAATTTTCGAAATGCCGACTGGCGATTTTTCGAGTGAATGGCGATTTTACACATAAAATATCGCAACAAAAAAATTGTCACCAGAATATGATTTTTTGCACAACTTATTCAAAAACTTGAAACACTTTACAAGAATATAAATTAAAATTTCAAAATTTCTGCATATTGGTTTCCAAATAACTGGTTTAGATATTTTACAAGAACATAAAAATTTGTAGAAATTGTTTGATAATACCAATGTTAGCAAATAAAGAAAAAACTTGCGAACTTCAAAATCTATATTTTGAACATCCGGACTTCTTGCCTAGTTTATGTACTTTTTCAAATTTAAATTGTTATAACGAATTTAATGTTATAGTTTTTTGTTTGGGTATAGACAAAATAAACTAATTTTTGTTGTGCTTTTTTAAAGCTTTTTTGAACAGGTGGTATGACACGCTGTTTTGGATAAGTGGAGTGATTGGTTCCGGACGGGCTATTTATCAACCTGTGCATAATATGACACACTCTGAATAAAAAGTGGCAGGTTACTTGCTAATTACTTTTCGCATGCCCGGAGACATGTACCCCTTAGACCTGTGCAGTGATACGTCGCAAATCTTTTCCATTCAAACTACCTCTATAACAGAACACATTGCGCTTACTATGTGACTAGTTTTCCTTCAAAAATTATTCTCCAGTTCTTCGATATGTCCACCTACACCAGTCACGTGATAACTTTTTAACCACTGGTTCCGTTGCATGTCACATAAATCCTAAAATGGTCATACTTTGACACTACCTACTTCTAACTTGTCCCGTAGCATATTCATTTCAGTCGCTACTGTGATATGTTACCTTGGTCAACTTATTCGCCACGTCACACAGTGCTCCACAGGTAGCAATTGTCACCTCCTATGACAAGCCCATGTTAAAAGTACCGGTCACTTTAATATAACAGAACCGAAACTTGGACTGGTTCATACACACAAATTTCTAGTCACGTGACCATACCAATGACTGGTCCATTTCCCGCAGGGTAGTAACTCATTATTACTTGTGTTAATGAAATGCATATACTAAGGTGCTGTCATTACTGGGAGTAGGAAAAATAATGATATGTCCTTACCGTTTCTACACTGGGATAATACTAAAAATACAAATACAAAATTATATTTGAATGTCTATCAGTTCGGATTTTTTTTAAAAAATAATACACTCAGAAAAGAAAAGTTTTAATTTGTATGGCGATTTAAGCTTTCTAATTGATATATTCAGCAATATTGAAAACCAGCATGACTTTACTTTACTGAAAAAGTATTTTGTAGTTTTTAAAACTTAAGAAAGTTGTATACAATTTCACTAAATGGTGTATATCCCCCACTTTACAGTCTCTGTATTAAATTTGAATTAAAAATTATTTTTAGTAAGGAAATGTTCGCTAATGTTGCACAGTGACGTTACAAAAAACTTACTTATTCTTATACTTAACAATCCTAATAGTGCCCATAACCAACAATCTATTTTTAGATTCAATGTATATTTTTGGTTGTGTTTTGCTACTACTACTATCCGTCTAATAATTCTCAATTAGTTTATAAAACGTATCCCATATAGTGTTTGGTAGGAGGAACATTTTCGAAATAATATTATACAGATATGTACTATGGAAGCTGTGTAGTGGGTTTCGTAGATATGCAACTGGGACAACGAAATTATTGTTAAGTCGACTATGTGAAATACGATGATGCTCGCCGTTTCCAAAAGTTAGCGCTTGTTTTTCCGATATATTTTTTGCAATTTGTTTTATTTATTGAATTTATATCAACTTGTTGAATAGTCATGACTTTACATTGTGTCACAAATTGGTTTTCACAAAAATACAAAACATTCGAAGAAACAGTACTTTAAAAGAATTAAAAAAAAAAAAACCGTTGGGAATAATTTCCGGAAAACCGTGTTAGAAACAATTAACGCGAAACATTTTTTTCTAAGTTCTTTTCAGTCAATGAACTGATCTAAAAGCAATAACATAATCTATAATGATTGTATTGAATATTAACGGTTTCTACATAAAATGTAAAATCGCAAATAATGTGAAAACTAGTGCTAACTTCAAAAAGTGGCTAAGTCCAATAAATTCAGCTTCCTTAGTTTACTAGTCTACTAGTTTAGTTTACTAGCTGCGTGCCGGCTGGTAAACTTTTTTGACTAGCTATAATAGTTATGTTTTATGTAAATTATGTTGAAATAATTATTAGCTTCGCGCTTTCATTGCGAATATATTAGAACCGCTAGCAGCTAAAATTTTCTGATACCAGTTTCGTAAGTAGCATATTTTAGATATACGAAACAGTTATTATAAAGAAAAAACGCATTTGGCTCACTTAGTAATTATTAAATCAGAAAAATACTGTAGATAGCGCATTTCCATTCAAAAATAAACATTGTTGTAGATAGTTCAATCTAATTTATATTTTAAAAATCCAGTGTTAGAATGATATTTTGAATTTGAATTAATAATATAGATTACGTCAGTGAATATTTTGGAATCAAAATCCCTTATTTTAAAAAAATGTAGATAGCTCCGTTTGAGTATAGCACAACGATATGTTTGCATATTTTGTAAAAATTAATTTTTTTTGTTTTGAAGATTATATTTTTTCAGTAATTTGTTCATGTTTTTTCCTAATTATTACATATATATTTTCATATATTTCTTTTAAGTACACATTTCATAATTTTTTTTAAAGGGTCCGCCATCTAACGTTTTTTTTTCAACTAGTGCTTATTTCGTGAATGGTAACACTTAGCTCATGTCTGATTTGACAGATAATTAGTTTTATCCTTCCGCTGAACGAATATGGTCCGTATGTTCGTTATCTTGTGTAAAAAGTGAAAGAAACTGGCATCCAACAAAAGCGTGAAAACCAAAGCGTGAAAAGCCAAAAACAGTGCGTACACCAGAGAATATTGCTGGTGTGGCAGAAAGTGTGCGTGAAGCGCCATCAACATCAATTCACCGTCGTTCTCAACAATTGAACATTTCGGAGACATCATTGAGACGAATTTTGCATAAAGACCTTAGTATGACGCCATACAAAGTCCAATTAGTTCAGGAGTTCAAAAAAAAAAAACGTAGTTGGCGGACCCTTTATAAAATTTGTAGTGCTATTTTTTCTTTTTGTTGCACATTTCTATTTAAGTGTTTACTACAAACAAATATATGTATGTGTTTAATGTTTAACACAATGTAACGTCATAGCACATACGTGGCGTATGAGTGATATTATTTTTTAATTTAAATTACGTATACGTATCCCTAAAGAGGAAGCATGACTAAGTTTGAGAGTTACTTAAATAAGTTTTTTTTTATTTTCAATAACTTAAATTTAACCAATTTTTTACCACTCATTGATCTAGTAGGAATTTTTTGACCACTTTTGGTAGAAAGATGTAATGGTGTCTTAGTATGCAGTGTATGTATTTGCGCACTTATTGCTTTCTCTTGCTGTGGTATTCGCAATTTAAATTCAAATTTTGATGCTTTGTATAATGGGTTTGTATTTAATGGGTTAAATTTTTTTCAAATTATAATTTTTATTTATTTCTAAAGCAAATATCTTTCAAATTGATATATCGGATTTTTTTTACGGATTTTTGAGAGTCCTTTTAAAAATATTGGTGTTTTTAGACAGTTTTTCAAAACCATAATATCAAATTTTAAATTGGTAAATTTTCATATTAATTAATTTCATATTATTGGACATTCAAGTTTTTTACAAATTCGGAAAGTTCTTGATCGGATCTTTTAATTTAACAGTATAATACTACACAAAAAAGTATATACTACAGAACAAACTTTTCTCATTCAAAATTTTTTCCCATACGTACCTAAGCAAATCAGCATATAACCTTAATAACACCTGTATTCTTTCTTTAAATTAATATTTTTTCAAAAAAGTGTTATAAAAAAATGTTAAAAATTGTAATTTTTTAATTAATTAGATGTCAATCATGTAACAATAATTTTTAAAAATTTTTAAATTATTAGTATGGATGATAAATAATCACGTGCTTTTTGCTGCGTTATTTACCTATGTCAATTAAGTAAATGGACAATTTCGAAACGGTTGTAATTAAAAAATGAATCGACTATTTTTTTGAAAAAGTATTTTTATTTATAACACATTATAGACTATAAATTATTAATTCACTTTTTGTAGAGAGCACGAATGCTCTGTTTTCATACAATATTAAAAATTGCCAATTTTTTTTTCAACAATTTTTTACCATTTTACACAATAGTTTTTTAATAAAACCGGATTCGAAACCGGTTTTTAAAAAATCTAATTTTTCGAACAAACCGATAACCGCTTTCGTAAATTTGTGGATTTTTTATACACTCTAACTGTATGCTTTTGATTTTTGACACATTAATTAACATTATTTCGCAAAACCAATTTTGTCGCGAAAAAAAACTCGTCTTGTGAACAACAGTGCTCTTTTAATTTGATAAATTAACTAAAATTCAACTTTAATATTATTCAAATTTTGTATATTTAAATGTTTTATTTTTCTATTTTTATTTTATTAATAACTAGCAAAAAAAGATCTGCAAATTTTATCAGTTTTTTCTGCAAACAAATTTTTATCTAAATCTATTATTCGGACATGTACCGAGACCCTGGATGGAGGTTAGAGTGGTCTTTATATCGAAGGCGGGGAAAAAGTCTGAGCAGCTGCCTAAGTCCTTCAGACCAATTAGCCTGAGCTCGTTTCTCCTCAAGGCAATGGAGAAAGTCTTGGATCAGTATATTAGGGACACTTACCTCAGACGAAAGCCGGTACATGAGCTACAGTTCGCGTATCAACGGGGTAAGTCTACCGAAACTGCTATCCAACATGTTGTCACGACAATAGAAAGGGCACTGGAGGCAAAGAACATTGCCCTTTGAACATTTATTGATATACAGGGCGCTTTTGACAACACGTCCTACGATGCGATTAGGGTATCTATGGCTAGGAAGAGCATTCCTGCAATCATAATTAATTGGACATTGGAGATGCTCCGCTCTAGGATAATCACATTCGGAATAGGGAATATAGCACCATGAATGCGACCAGAGGGTGTCCTCAGAGTGGCGTTTTGTCGCTATTACTTAATAGATGACCCGATTTCTAAGGTTGCGGACAGAGTGTCACCGGAGTGGATCTTTGATAGATATTTTGATGTGTTGTTGTTTGACAGATGCATGTGGACCAATCAATCCTGGGAACCGGAAGATGGTTCTCAGTTGTGGTTCACTGATGGCTCTAAGCAGTCGAATGGGAAGACGGGTGCGGGCGTCTTTGGACCAGGCTTCCAGCGTGCTTTACCTATGGGAAAATATCCGTCCATTTCTCAGCGGAGATTTGGGCCATCTGTGTATGTGCAGGGGAATGCCTGCGAAAGGGAACGCTCAGATCTCGCATCTACATTCTTTCTGACAGTCAGACTGCAGTGAGGGCCTTAATGGCTTGTAAGGTGTCGTCTGGGTTGGTCATGGAATGCATTCAGACTCTCAATAGGCTCGGTAGGGGCAACTCTCTAACCTTGTTGTGGATTCCTGGTCATGAGGGGCATGAGGGTAACGAGAGGGCAGATTGTCTTGCCAACCGCGTGGCCCGAAAGCCCTTTATTGGTTATGTTAGGGAAAGGCTCTGGGCATGGATAGAGTCTGAATTCTCTGGTTACTGGGAAAACTCTCCTGGTCAGCGCCAGGCTAAGAGATTTATCTCTTTTTTCAGTAGGGGGTCGAGGCAATTATTGTCGCTTGAAAGGGGGGGGGGGGGGGGGGGGGTTTGAGGACCCTAACGTCGTACTTAACTGGTCACTGTAATCTCAGATACCATCTGCACAGGAAGGGTCAATCGGACACGGATATGTGTAGGTTTTTTGAGATGGTGTCTGAGACCTCGAGCATGTTCTCTGCGAATTTCCCAGGCTTTGTGATAGGAGACTTAGGTTTCTAGGTGATCGCTTCATTTCGCCTTCCGACATCGCGAACATTTTGCCTAATAGGATAATTGTCTTTATAGGTAGCTTGAATCTGTAGGTAACTTTAGGCAGCACAAAAGACCTACATTAGTCGCGGTGCATAGTGCCTTCTGATCTAATCTAATCTAAATTTTAGGAGTTTTTTTTGCAATTTTTAAATTTTTATTTCTCACACTCTAACACTTTGCAATTTTGTTTATTATAAATTCATAAACCAAAAATAAAAACTCTCAATCATTTCGCTGGTCATAGAGTTAAGATTTCAAAATTTTTCTTCTAAAGCAACTATGGTATCGAATGAAACAAATTTTAAATATCTAATATCTAATTCAAATATGATAATTTTTCCTTTTCCGAGTACCTGAAATATGGATAAATATTTTTTCCAAAAGCTTCTAATTGTAGGTACAACTACAACTAACAAAAAATAATTCTGATTCTTTATTAGATTAAAGTTTAAACTCCTATGTATTTCTCTAAGTGTACACATGTTGTTAGATTATTGTATTGGTCTAAAAGTCTACAAGTTATGAAAACGGAAAAGGAAATGGCGCCACAAAGGCTTTATTTCGGTAATAACAGCAACAAAATAGTAGGAAATAAAAATATAGTAACTAACGTATTTTTTATCATGTTGTTCATGTTCTTGTTGATGTTGTTGATGTTCTTATTATTATATTTTATACGGTGTCTATGGTTGTTTCACATGATTTGTCTTGACTCTACATGTATTTCGTTAATATTTTCTTTTTTTTTTTGGTATGCAAAAAAATATATATATATAAAAAAGAATTCAAACCAAGAATCTCTTGAGAATTATTAAAAGATAAGTAAACTGGAATTTTATTTATATTTGTTATATTTGTTATCAAGGGGTGTGTATGCGTGGAATGGGCGGAGGGTGTTGTTTGAATGTTCCTAACTAGCTAAACATCATACGGAAAAAGGCAAAACTTTTTTGAAATTATTTTTGAGAAATGTGTAAATCTAATATTTATTTACAAATCAAATGTTAAAGGTGACAATTCAATTAGATGGTGAATAATTTAGAAAGGTAAAAGAAATATGAGATGTTGCTGATGATGATGATGATGATGATGATGATGATGTAAAACAATAAGGTAAAACATACTTTAGGAAATATTTGAAGCATTTTAACAGAAAATGTAAAAGGAAAATTTAAGATGGATTACCATAAATTATATTATGGTACAAGGGAATTATAATTGTTAGGTTATATGTATAGTAATTGTATGGAAGTAGAATAAGTTGTTATAAATAAAGAATTTTTCTATAACACCAAATTAAATCAGTCAGAAAAAAATTTTAAAAAAATCTTAAAGTATTTGAAAACTATTTCTTATATATATCATTCATTGCAAATATTTTTTAATTCATGTTTTTCGATTTTTTTATATATAAAAAATATATTCTCATATTCTGTTTAAAACACATCTACATATTCTGTTTGTAAACTTTTCAAATACCCGCGATTTTTTCACTCTTGGAATTTTTATTAAGAATCAAAAAAAAATCCCAAAAGTTTACTCAGAAAAGTTCTACAGTTACTACATGACAGTTATTTGTCCAGTACAGCGTTTGCAGTTGTTTTAAATGCAGTTGCAGTTGTTTTACTTAGAAAAATGATTTTTAATATTTTTGAGGGTTGATTTTTTTAAACAACCTACCAATATTAACGCATTTCGGTAACAGTTATTTTATGCAGTTTAAGACAGACATGTGACAGAAATGATTTGGGAAAAATAGCGTGAAACGTGAAAATTTAAAGTGATATTTTATGTAAATATAGTTTTCCAATAGCGGATTTATTAAATAATGACCTCAGATTAAGAATATTTACAAAAAAGTTTTACTTTTTTTAATATTTTTTTTTTAAATGCTGGCAATGTTGTTTTAACTGCATTTGCAGTTGTTTTTACTACATTAGAAAGTTAGGTTTTAAACATAACTACACTTTGCAGTTGTCTTAAATTCAAATGTAGTGTACGCCATTTCAACTGCAAATATACCCAGGAAAAAATTACACATTCCAAAAAGAAGGTGATGCCCACACTTGCTTACCATTGCCAAATTTAGTAACTGCAATACCAAACTCATTCCAACGATAGAGTCAAAAAAAGCAAGTAGTATTGTAATCAATTCTTTAAATTTAAAACAGAAAGCATGAACTCAATAACAAAGTAATTATTTACTTAAAAGAAAATAACAATGTTATTAACTTATATGTTTAACTTTTTGTAATCAAGATTAATCATATACTTTTTCTGAATAAAAGGGCGTCATTGAAAGTAGTTCCTCATTTTGAAAAAAGAAGTTATACAATTTTAAAGAATTTATCTCATATATTTTTTCAAACAAATTTTTATTTGCAGGAAAATAATACTAAAAAGAGAAATTTCATGTTCGCTAAATTTTGTTAAACTGTGGTTAGGTATAAATTAGGGAAGCGCACGTGAGCAGAAAATTGTGAGTGGACGTTGAAATTATTGACGTTATCGTGAGTGAGTGTAAAAAAATTTTCGAGGGTGATTGTATTTGTGTCATATTTTTGTTTTTCAATTGTTATTTTTTTTTTTGAAAAATTTATTTTTTCGTGGTTTATAGCTCCAAAATTATGACAAACCCATGTTATCATAACAATTCGATGTTTCACTTTTTAGAATTTTATTTCCGTATGAGTTTTGATCGTTATATTTGAGTGACCTAGGGGAATCACGTGTGAGTAAAAGTTGAATTTACTTATGGAACTACTTCCTTTTTTTAAAATGTAAGTACTTCTTATTTTTTCTAGGGAACTATTTATTTATTTATTTATTTATTTGTGTAAGTACTTCGTAGTTTTACAATGATACTATTTCTTTATTAAAAAATGTATGTAGTTCTTAAAAATATAAAGTAAATAGTTCTTCGGTAAAAAAAATAATCAATTTTAAAGAATCAATTATTTAGTCTCACGCCCTGTTAAAAGAATCGAGTAGGTAATCTAGTAAGGAATGCGTTCTGCACAAAATGCTTGATTACAAACCCGCTTACCTTTTTGGAAATTTTTTGCTGGGTAGTTATTTTAACTGCCATTTGCAGTTGATTCTACCTACATAATTTTCTTAGTGTATGTAACTTTTGAGAGCCAGAGGATTTGATTTATAAAAAAAAAACAAACACATAAAATGTCGAGAAATGTATGAAATCCTTATTTGAGTCATTAGAACGATCTATATAATTCAATGTTTAAAGACGATTTCATGTAAATGTGGGCTACGCCTAAAACAGTTCATACGCTTTGTCCAAATTTGGCATACTCTTTCCAACATATCGGCCAGTATCTCACGAATATATTCTTCAATATTGCCTTCCAGTGCATCAACCGTTGCAGGCTTGTCCCTATAGACATGAGCCTTAACATAGCCTCACAAAAAATAGTCTAAAGGCGTTAAATCGCACGATCTAGGTGGCTAATTGACCGGCCCAAACGTGAAATAAACTGTTCTCTGAACTCTCCTCTCAATTGGGCAATTGTTTCGCGTGCTGTGTGGCATGTGACACCGTTTTGTTGAAACCATATTTCACCTAAGTCCACCTCTTCCCTTTTGGGAAAAAAAATATTTGCTAATATATGAGACATACAGAAACTTTATTTACATCAGAGATGCCCAAGGTAGTAGTATTGGTGAGAGTGACGATATAACACTGGAAGAAAACAATTTGCTATTCATTTTATTTAGTCGTCAACGAGATTGCGACGAAAGCACATGTGTGGCGGGTGTGATATATTTCGAAATAAAAGATTGTTGTAATCATTGTTCAATTTGCAATTAAAAAGTAATGAAATCTTCTATGGTGATACTCTTATTGCAGTTACGCAATAAAAGTATATTTCTCAAACTAGAAGAATTCAGCCTATTGCGTTTTTTTGACCAAATATAATTCAAATCTGAAAATATTTGTTCGCAAAGATACGTTGAGGGAAATAAAGATAAACACTTCAATGAAATTTTCTTTATTTCAGGATATATTGTACCATCCAGATTTTTCCAGAATTCTATATTGTAAAAATTATCCGGCAAATCTATTTCACTTCGAAGTATAATAAGTTCTGTTTGGATTGGAAATTCGTACTTTAATATATCACATTTAAAAGGGTTTTGAAAAATATCCAGTAAATGCTGAATATTTTCAAAATCCGTAAACCTGTCATTAAACTTATTAAAAAGCGTTTCTAATACTTCCAAAAGTTCAAACTTTTTCAAGATTTTCTCCTTGTCGTAAATAACAGAAGTTTTCGGAAAGTCCGAAAAGTCTTTAGAATCTATTTGAGCTGCAAGTAAAAATAGCTGAGTTTTAAAATCTGAAAGAATTTTAAACATTTAACATGACTAGAGAAAAACAAACACACTATAAATAGAAATCGTTCGTGGTAAATTTCATTCTAACTCAACACACAGAGTAATGTGGGATTTAAAGTCACCCAATTCCTTTAACGTGTGAGTTAAATAGAAGATATTTACGATTAACACTAAATGGCACGAAGAATGTTGATGAAGACCGTAGTGGGTCAGAAAATGCATTCCATTCATGCTAATGTCTAATAACTTTTTCTGTGTTTTTTCTAATAGTCATAGTAAATTATCATATAAAAATTTTAATTTTTCTGTTAATTTAGAGAAAAATTTGTCATGATCTCAAACCGAACAAATAAAATCTCACACATAAACTTATAGATCAACGATAAAATTCACTATTATCCGAAATATTATTATCTTTTCCCTGCAACTTCAAATTCAACTCATTCAAAATGTTACAAATGTCTGTTAAAAACGCAATGTGTAAAATAAATTGATAATCTTTTAAATATTCTTTATGCAAATGTAGTTTGTCTCTCCCACTCAACATGCTGACTTCCTATTGGTTGATTGACGATCAAACAAAAGAGCGTAAGTATACGTGTGAGTTTAATTTTTTGCAACAACTGAAAAAATCTAAACTTCTTTGCGACTTAGATGTCTTTAATTAAATCCAAGCAAAAACTAACATTTTAATATTTTGAATTTCCTGCTAATATGATAATATATACTTGATCTGTGGTGTTTGTTTTGTGGGTGGTAATCTTGGTTCGTCTTTAGGTCAACAAAATGTGTTATGAAAATTAAAAAATAAAAAACTTGGTTTTATTTATATATTTGCATTGTATTTCAACAACTAATAAATTACCATTAGACGAACCAAGATTATCACATTTTTAATTTCCTTTAAATTTAAATCCAGCATAACTCTTGTGCCTCTTAAGATAAATGAGTTACGATTAGGGATTTAGCATGCTTAAACATCGGCTAACACATCAAAATGTTGAAACTCCAATTCAAATTTCTTATATATTATTTTTTTTTTTGTTTCATTTCTGAAAATTTCATTGAATATGTTAGTGAAAATTTGATTTAAATTAACTGTTTGTTATATGAGTGTCACAACAATATTACATTGAAAATGTGTTGCAAAGTTTCACTTGCAATAACATGAGCTGTCAATACTTTGTTTAAGTCATATATTCTTGCATAATCATGCATATGACAGCGACAACAAAAACAAGCTGTATTAAGACGCGAGAACTGGAACAGATGGCAACTACTTTTACAACTACTACCACTACTTCTACAGTCACTACTTCTACTACCACTACTACTACAACATGACATTGATGATACCCAATTAAAAAAAAAACAAATTTGGAGCTTTGCATAATTTTATCTAATTTAATATGACAATACAATTAATTGTATAAAATGTTATCCGAAAAATGTCCCAATTAAATTGTATCAAATTACATCTAATTGTATTATATCTGATTAAATTAGATGGAATTAGAAGTGATTTGATACAGTTTTGTGTGAATTTTGTTCGCATATAATTTTATTAAAGTATACATTGCTTTATCTAATTTAATATAATAGAATTATCTAGATATAATTGTAAATATCGTATGGTTTCTTTGAATTTTAAAACCATTAATATTAGGTCTTCTCATAAAAATTCGTGTATTACTTGTAAATATGGTAAAACCGCGATAAACAAAAAAAATTTTTTAATAGGTTTCCAGCTACAAACGAGTTTGTTATATTTATTGAAAACATCAGTTGAAATCAAGAGAACTTTAAATAAATCGAAAATTTTGATGTGCACTCAAAGAAGTTATAAATTAATTAAAGATTTCATTTAAATTTTGAAGTGATAGCTCAAATATTAAAATTTTCACGTTATAAACCATTTTTCTTAAAATTTTCTCAATTAAAATTAGTTAATCACAATTTAGGTCCGTTAACTTTTCTCAGGAATTTAACTTTCGTTTAACCATGGGTGACTAGCCAATGCTAAATATTTATGCTATGGATATTCTAACCATAATAACTTAGGAATAATTTAACTCTGGGTAATAAACCTTGTGGCCCTTTGTTCCTCTTAAGGAACCATAGGACATTATATATATATATAAACCTTACACGCAGAAAAATGGTGAAGTATTATCGAAGTGCTTAGTAATTATACAACTACATAAGTTTCAAATTAGTTTTACAAATTTCTTGTTAAAATTGGCATTTTTGCGATTTTTAAGCAGACTTGGGCGATGTCAATTACATTTCACAATCATTCACTTGTGAAATATTTTATATCATTAAGAATTTGAGATATACAGTCACACTTGTGGGCTTAAAAGCTTGCTTGTTAAATGTTCTATATTAGCAATACCAGACATGGGACATAATACCAATAATTGTGTATTTAATTAAAGGCCAATTACTTTTTGACGTCAAATTACATGTTATTGGGTGTAACTGATTAATTGCCATGTAATTAAATACCCAGATATTGTTAATAATCCCCATGTTTGGTATTACAAATTTTACAAATTTTTCAAGGAAGCGTTTAAGCTCATTAATGATATAGAAAATGTTCACAAGTGAATGATTGTAAAATGTAATTGACGTCGCCCAAGTCTGTTTTTAAGGCATCGGATGCACTTTTTTCGGGTAGGATTGTTCCGCATTTTTTTTTTCTCCTATTCAATATCTACAACTTTGCTTCAGACACAAAAGAGATATTCTGTACGGTATACCGAAACATAACCGTGTTAAAATATACAAAAAGTGCTAAATATCCGCCTTGACCCAAAAAATTATTGCTGTAGCCAACTTGACAAAACGAATGATGCAGAAGTTCTTATTTTTGGGGCTACTTTTACGTACAATTCTCAGAATTGAGTCCCAAAATCATGTGTTGAAAAATGTTGTACTGTGTTAAATAAGATTTTATAAGTAAAAAAAAAACATTTAAAGTCGGAAAATCTTGCAATAAGCAATTAAAAACACAAAGGTAAAAAAGCTTTATAACAAAAAAACGTATCGGATTTTGCCGAAAAAAACCATAATATGCAATATTTACAACGAAAAATTTACTTTTTTTCTATCAAAATTTTTTTTCTTTAATCTATTAAGTAGGATTGTTAAAAAAAATCATGTCTTGCCTTAAATTTGGTTGAATTTAAGAAAAATTTTCAATAAATTTTTAAAATTTTCTTAAAATAACGTTATAATTATAAACATTTAATGATTTAATAATCAAACAAAAAACTACAATTAACTAAAAAACAATTTAATTTTTTATTATTTGGAATGTCATGATCAAATTGTATCAAATTATATATAACTTAAGCAATTTAGATAGACCGATTTTTCGGATCAAATTATATCAAATTAGATCCCATGGGATCTCATGAGATAAGGTTAGGTATGCGATTTTTCGGATCACTTGATATACGGTGTGATATGGAATTATATATATATGACTATATATACTATATTGGAACTTTTTCATCGGGTATATATTAAATTATATATGAAATTATTCTAATTAATATATATATAATATATATGTAATAATATATAACACATCTACGGTAATATTAATCGACACATATTTAGATATTAACATGTATAGAAATATATGAAAAAATTTCGAAAAACTAAATCCAAGATATGATTATATAAGCCATAACATATAACCATATTAAGCTATTTAAAGCAATATGTTTTTATATACTATTATAATAAAAAAGATATGATTGTATATGAACGTTTTTACTCGGGTGGTGATACTGAGGTTTCATAAAAGCGGAAATGATGCCATATTTTGCATAAGTATAGTTAGTGATATGCAAAGTAATGATGATGATAATGTTGCTATTGCTTTTGCTAAAGTTTATATTACAACTGCAATGACAGCAACCAAAAAAAAAAAAAAAAATGAAGGATGAAAAGACAACATGTTCTAAAATAGACATTGCTATGACAACTTTGGCAATAATATTAATAACAACAACTACAACATATGAGTATGTGTTGAGTGAATCAAAAAAATTGAAAATTATTTATTCCTCTTCTTTATTTCTAGAGGGTAAAAAACGAAGGCTTATAATAATTCACATGGAAGAAAAAATATGAAAGTTTTAACATCATTGAAGCAATAAATTTCGTTGTCATTGTATGTTTATATGGTTTTTTATGTAAAGATAAAATAAAACGAAATAGAAATAATAATATTTTTATGCAAATATTTTTAAAACTAAGTATACGAAATTAATATTTCCCAAAAAATATATAAATATTCTTAAAATTAGTTTGGCCTCAAATTTAAGTTTGATTCACAATTTAATTTTAATTGTAAGGCAAACTTTTTCAAAATCATTTAAGATTTATATTCTAAAATTGGTTGTAAGTTACATACCTACATTTAAAACCTTTACTTAATGTAAAATTACTTTATGTAAATGGCAAAAAAAAAGCATTTTGGGGTAGAATTTTACTTGCTAAAAGACCATCAATTAATTCCCAGATGAAAAAAGTTCCGATATAACGAAAGTACAATATACTACCTTCGGCAAGTTCTCTGGTATGCCGCAAGGAGCCCAATTGACACCTCATATGACAGTACCCCAGCGGAAAATGGACACTGTCAATGGTCACGTGACTATAACCTGTCCTAGTTTCGATTCTGTTTCTTATCATAGATGGTGGAAATTTCCACCTTTTGAGCTAATTACGATATGTCGGAGAACTTGTCGAATATAACATATCAGCGAACCTGTTTAATTACATACGCTACAGAACGAGTATCTAGAATACAACTACTCTCATGTTACGCATCATTTGATATATATATATGTAGCAGGACCAGTTCGAAATGAAATAATACGTGGCTAGCGTACAAATCACAGTACATAAGAAAAATATTTGGTACAAAACTAGTTTCAGATTAATAGCAATTCCTTATGTTACGGAACTTGTACAAAACAATATTTTCGAGACATATCATTAAACTAAGATAAGCGAATAAGTTCCAGAACAAAGTAAAAATAATAGGCATGTTACATATTACTTTTTGTTCCGCATGTGCCATATTATGTATGGGCTACTGAAATAATCCGAACGACATGTCACCGAACGTTGTCATTTAGAATATTTCTGTGACATGGACTTGTTTTCACTCATTTAAAGTTAATTTTGTCAAAATAATTTTCGTATTAAAATATTTTACTAAAGTATACAAAAATTTAAATTTAAGCCCTTTTATAAATCGAAAAAGTTACGGGGAAATTGTAGAAAAAATTAAGCAACCGCAGAAAGTTATCTTCAATTTTGAAAAAAATAAAGTGTGAAACCCAAATACCTGAAACAAAAGTTTCAAAGTCTACAATTAGTAGAGTTTTCAAAATATCTGGAAGCATAAAATAATAAGATTTTATTAAAATGCCTAAGTTATTAATTCTTCAATAATAAATTCACGTTCAGTTTTCAAAAAAATTACAAACAAAATTGAATAAGGTAATTTAATTAACCAAAAATCTTGTATCACCTTTCCGCCAGTCGCACATGCAATTATGAAATGTGATAATTTTTACAGTTAAAAAGTCGGTTCTGTATGAATCTTTTCATTATAAGGTCCGCTGTGTAATAGTCAAGTGATTGGTTGTTTCTGCACCGATTTCAATTTGTTTATAAAAAGCTTATTATTTTGCACTAGTTCAGAGTCATAGCTGTTAAGTAATGATTACTAATCGTAATAACTAGTAATTAGATTATTTTTTTTTTGAAAGGTGAAGTAATGATTATATTAAGATTATTATCAGATTCGCTCGATTACTAATTGATTACGATTACATATAATTCAAAAATAATCAAGATTAATAAAAATTACGAGAAAATAATCAAAAATAATAAAAAGTAATCAAAAAATAATTCGACAACTTTCAAAGATTGCTTTTGATTGTTTTTAATTATTTTTTTATTTTGCGAAATTATGGTAATACTAAATCATTTAAAAGTACTTTTGGAAACGAATGAAATATGGCATCGACAGCAAAGAATCTGGGTGTTATTTTTAATTCCAGACTTACATGGTCTGAGCAAATAAACATTGCAACAGGAAGAACTTATGGTATGCTAAGGACACTGTGGTCAAATCAGTATTTTATACCATTTAAGATCAGAATGCTTTTAGCTAAAACTTATTTAATACCAACACTTTTGTATGGCTGTGAACTATATGCTGGTTGTGACTCGACTGATAAGCGTAAGCTGAATGCTATCTACAACAACATTACCAGATACATTTTTGGATTAAAAAAGTATGATAGAGTGTCATCTTTTTCTGCAAAAATCTTTAGTGTATCATTCGACAATCTTCTCAACTGCAGAAGTCTCATATTTTAAAAAAAAATATTTTTAATCACTTTAAACAACGATAAGTTCAACATTTGTATAAAAAAAAAAAACAAAAAAAACACTATGTTTCTCTTTTAATTTTGCTCAACAATTAATTGCTTAATGTTAGTTTTTTAAATTCATTTTTATGTACCACATGTTAATTCTTATATGTATATCACATGTATTTTTATATTTTTAAATGTTAGTCTTGATTTATTTTGCCACACTATTATCCTGTGCTACTTTATAAGATATTGTATCTTACTGCACAGGTGTACAATTTTTAATAAATAAAATAAATAATACTGTCACAAATACATTTTTCTACATGAAATTCTACCAGTATTTAATGGTAGTTGCTCAGTAATTGAGGAATCAGAACCGGCCCTGAAAAGAGTCTGTGTGAATTCACGAAAAATAATCTTCAAAGAAGAATTTTACACAGATGTAGAAAAAGTTATTTTTAAAGTTTTTAAATGAAATGAAATTTATAATTTTTATTGTTAGATTTCCGATAAGACAATTTGTGCTAAGTGTGTGCGGTGAAGTGACTTCAAAGATCATCAAACATTTGCACGTCAAGCATAGTAAACTTTTTAAAACATTCAAAAATTATAAAACCGGTAGCCCCTTTGGCGTTAACATGCAATCTGAGTTCGATGTTTAACTGTTACATGCAATTATTGATTGTTCACTGCCCCTTTCTATTCTGGAAAAGAAATCCTTTATAGATCTTTTTCAAAGTACAGGTATGAAGGTGATGTGCAGGCAAAGAGCGGCTAAGAAATTGGAAACAAAATATACCATCATGATGAAAAATGTAAAAGAAAGCATGGTTTGCTCTAAATATTTTTGTACCACTTCCTCGGATATACGTTTGATTGGCTTACAGACATTTTCGAAAGCAAATCGGCAGCTTTAACATGTAGAAGAATTTGTGGACCACACACCGCGAAAAATATTAATTATGTAATCATAATTAATTAACAATCAGAAATTGTTCAAAAGAGAATTATGTATCCAATACCATTCTTTTTAAAATGTAATCTAATTGATTACTAATCGTAATCCAAATTTAACAGCTCTGTTCACAGTTACTTCACTATTTCTACTGTTTCTACGGCCTAGTTAAATTGAGCCGCTTTAGTGTTGCGTTAGTTTTTATCGAGTTACATGATATATCTAGAATAAACTAGGCAAAGTTTTGCCACCATTTAAATAATAACGTGGTTGGATATTTTGCTGAAATTGCCAGTCTTTGATACACCCAAGTGTTCATTTAGTTTTGCGACGTGTCTCCTTTTCGCCTATCACAGATTTGTAACGTTTTATTAATCGGCCCTTTATATCCCGTAGGGACCGGTCACTTTCATATAACAGAACCGAAACTAGGACAGGTTCATAAACACACAGTTCTTGTCACGGGGTCAATTTCCCTCAGGGTAGTAACAACCCTGCGGGAAATGGGCCAGTCACTGGTATGGTCACGTGACTAGTGCTAGTTTCCGTTCTGTTATAGTGCTAGTTTCGGTTCTGTTATAATAAACTGACCGGTACTTTTAACATGGGCTTGTCATAGGAGGTGACAATTGCTACATGTGGAGCACTGTGTGACGTGACGAATAACTTGACCAAGGTAACCTATCACCGCACCGACTGATATGAATATGCTACGTGACAAGTAAGACGTAGGTAGTTCAAAGTATGACCATTTTAGGATTCATGGGATAAGCAACAGAACTAGCGGGGAAAAAATTATCACGTGACTGGTGTAGGTGTAGAACTGGAGAAAAATTTTTGAAGGAAAACTGGTCTCATATTAAGCGCAATGTGTTCTGTTATAGAGGAAGTTTGAGTGGAATAGTTTTGTAAAGTACCACTGCACTGGTCTAAGAGGTACATGTCGCCGGGCATGCCAAAATTAATTACCAAGTAACCTATCACTTTTTATTTAGCGTGTGTCATATTATGTACGTGTTGCTAAATAGCCCGTCCGGAACCAGTCACTGCACTTATTCAAAACAGCGTGTCACAATACATGTTCAAAAAATCTTTAAAAAAGCACAACAAAAATCAATTTTAAAATTAGCTTATTTTGTCTATACACAGAAAACTATAACAATTGAAATTTGGAAAAGTGCATAAACTAGACAAGAAGTCCGGATGTTCAAAATACAGATTTTTTTGCAAGTTTTTTGCATAGGTATTATCAAACAATTTCTACTAATTTTTATGTTCCAACATTTCTAAAATCCACTTCATGAACATTCACATAGTTCACAATAATATCTTTATAAAAAGAAGGAGCTGCAACAATTCAGCACAAATTTAATGCATTACTTATAAAGAAGAGTAACAAAATATATACTCAGTTTCAATTTTGTACCCAAAGAAATTCTTACAAATCGCCAATTACTTATACTTAATAAACCGTTGCCAAAATCTTTTAAAATATCTTAATAAGATATTTCGAAACCAATATGCAGAAATTTTGCAATTTTAATATATATTCTTGTAAAGTGTTTGAAGTTTTTGAAAAAGTTGTGCAAAAAATCATATTCTGGTGATATATTTCTGGTTTTTTGGTAGCGATATTTTATGTGTAAAATATCCATTCACTCGGAAAATCACCATAAAAATCGCCAGTCGGCATTTCAAAAATTCACTTACCAAACGAGTATTAAGATCGCGACGTTTGGCGAGAAATCGCCACATCTGACAAACTTGATCACTGTCTAAACCAGGAGTGCCCAAAAGTTCCTTATGGAAGAGCAAACACCAATACATTTAAAGAAAAACTAATTTTTATTCAATATTTTTTGTTGTAAAAACCAATACATTCAGTTATTTTAAACCAGTGTAGTGCTACGTCTTCATTCCTATTGTTAGAATGTCGTTACATAACAAATTCCTTCAGTGTTGTGTCCACTTGGTAGCAGTCAAGGAACTGCATCCTTTGGTACTAATTGCCATGTTTTCATCCACTGCTAGCGGTTTTGAACCAGTTCAATGACCAGTAGCAACTTCAACTGCAACGAACCTAGTTGCTTCAGTTCACTTTGATGTTATATTACTTTTTCTCCAGTAACGTGATATATCTGGTACCAATCAGTGAATGTTTTGTCACCATAACTATAGTCACGTGATTAGACATTTCACCCAAATTCACACTTTTTGGTACACCATAGTTATGGTTTCACCAGTTGCGTAACGTGCTCCCCAATCATACATCACAGAATTACCACTTTGGATCAATCGACCCTTCATTTCCCGCTGGGAAATTTTAATTGATTCTACACTTTCCCTAATATTATCAAATTCAATTAAACTCTTAATAAAATTTTCAAATATTTTATTTAAAACTCGATTTTAGTAATTAATGGGTAAGTTCAAGTCAATTCAATCGTATATTAAACAAGTTTTATTTTCATTTTGCATCGATCGGCTAAACAAGTTAATTAAATAATCTGCTTCAAACTAATCGCCGGGATGTATTCAAGTCAATTTATTCAATGAACAAAGATTAATAACCACAAAAACAATTTATTAGAAAAATTAGCTAATGTATTTTGGTTATTGTTGTTTGTTGATGTTGTCGAAGCAAACCAGCAGAAAGGATTAGATTAGTTCAATACACACAACAAGCACCCTCAATCTTTTCTGTTGTTCTATATTTAAACGAATTTGCAACAGCATCATCACACACACATACATACACAATGAATTATTGAATGGATATGAATGAGAAGAAAAAGACGAAAAAAGTCAGTAGAAACAGCATCCAAAAGAAGAATGATTCAATGTACAATGAAATGATATAATCAAAACAATAATACAAGCAACCAAGTGTAACTAATGCCACCAATCACCCCAACTAACCGTATTTGTACGGACTGACAGACCGATATTCTCCCTTCTTCTTTTTTATAGTCAACTTATATCTTAAAAAAAAATAAACGAAATGTATGAAACGATATCAACAACTACATCATCAAACGGGGGTAAGTTGATACGACACCAAAAAATATGACTTTGCGTTAGGATGTCCCTTAAAAAACACTTTGTTGATTTTCGTTTATTACACCTCCAGTTTTATTGCAAATTGGTACAAATGGTAGAACTATTTTTTTTTGAAAACGGTAAGCCTTACCGAAATTTAGCCAAAATGGGCTACTTGGAAAAAATGTGTATTTTTATTAAAAATTTACAAAATTTTAAATTTTGAAAAATTTTAAGTTTTTTTTTCATGTGATACACTTAAAATTATTAAGATATAGGATTCCAACTTCATCGAACAGCACTACTCCGCTTAAGTAGGGTTAACAGATTCAAATTTGCAAAAAGCTTGACAATCAAAAAAAAAAAAAGTTTTTGTATGTTTTGTATGAAAAGTCGTGTTAAATTTCAATTTTCGGTTTTAAACAGTTATTATATTAATTTCAATTCAGAAACCATAAATTGAAAGCGTTTTTAACATTTTCGTTATACAAGGGCGGATCAATAAGTCCGTGACTTTTTGAATGCAAACCAGTTTTTTTTCAAAAAAAAAAAAATTATTTTTCAACATAATCTCCTTTTAGCTCAATACACTTAGCCCAAAGTTGCTCCAATTTTGGTATCCCTTCCAAAAATAGGATTTTTCAAGGTCCATAAAATAGACATTTCTTTGATCACCAATTTCATCGTTTTAGCTAAATCTCTTTCCACCGAGATATTTCTTTAGGTTTGGAAGTAGGAAATAGTCACTGGGGGCGAAATCCGGAGAATATGGAGGATGAGGTATGCCATTGAGAGTGCACACGTGTGCACCCGTGCATTATCTTAGTGAAAAAGAACTTTTTTCTTGGCCATATGGGGTCGTTTTTATCAAACTTTTCCTTGGTTTGATTGACGGTTATTTTTCGCAAAATATAATGTTTAATGAGCACTCGAAATTCCAGTTTTAAAAACATTCACGAGGTTGTATGTTTTGAACAGCTGTTAAACGCAAAGTAAATGAAGGAACTTGCTCAAAATTTAACAGTAGTCTATTAACAGGTGGTTCTTGATGAGAGCAGTGCTGCATTTCATATAGCTCCGAGGGAAGTTCGAAAAGTCTCAGACTTATTGATCCGCCCTCATATTGCACATTTTTTGTCTTAAGAGTCATTCTCTATGAAAACACCGAAAAAAATGAAAAATTGTTGCTGGACCATTTTGGATTTTGTTAAAATTTTGTGGAAATGTTCCTAAGGGCTCCAAGAACCAAAATCCAAGAGGATTTAATTTTTGCACACGGCACTACCGGTTCACGCAAAATAAAAGAACTAAAAAGTCTTCTTTTGTGCGTAGTGGTTTGAGCTGTTAAAATTTTTCTGCTAGAGATATCTACATGATGAATACATTGTTTTAAAACTGAAGGATTATAGTTTCTATCAAAAATATAAAATTCGACTTAATTCATACACCCGAAAAATAACGTGGTATTGAAAATAAGCATATTTCATTGGTTTTTTGTGTTTTTCAATGAACTCCAGTGTCGGCGCAAATGAATATAAAAGCATAATAATTCTCAGATACAAACTAGACATGTCGGAGAAGAATACAAAATTAAAATTGGCTCAATCTGGCAACTCGTTATGAAAAAATCATTACTTGAAATTTGGAAATTTTTAAAATTTGCATATTTCAGGCTACAATTTGGTCATGTTTGTTAGCAGATACAAACTTGAAAATTACAGAGTATTTACTCCCTACTTCTAGCTTTATAACACTTCAAGACCCGTTTAGTTATTTTCACTCCTCTCGGATTTACAGGGTTTTAAAGAAAAGCCTTTTTGATTTTTTGTATGTATTTTTATACTTTCCTCAATTGTTATATACAGAGAAATTAAAATAAAAACAAGTATTATTATGAGGTAACAAAGAATAATTATGGACTAAAAAATATTTTTAATAAATTCAGTAGATTTTTGATGTTAAAAAATTTTGCAGTGGTGGCAAAAAATAGGCAAATGGTATATTTTTATCATTTAAAGTAGAAAAGTTATAGTTTAAATGTGGGTAATTAAGAATCGTGGAATAAGTTTTATTTTATTACTTGTTCTTATAATATTCGGAGTTTCAAAGTTATCAGAAGCTGAAAACTTTCGTACGTTTAACTGACTGTGAGAAATCGGAGAGAAACTGTGGTAGTTTCTTGTATTTTTAATTGTGCAAACATCAATAAATCTTTTTGACAAAAAGTTTTCGATAGCATCAACATCAGGAATGGATACAAAAAAAAAAAATTATACCAGGAATTTGGGTGGAACAAAAATCAAACATTGCTGTAGGTGTTAGGATATCATGATCCGCAGTTCGCTGTATACTTGCTTTCCTTACAGTCTGCTTAATTGTACCTCCTGCTCCGTCACAAGGACTTTTGCCATGAGAAGTGGCAAAAAAGTGCCACTCAGCTTCTAAGCCGAAATCGTCTTTGTGATGACAAATGTTGATAAAAATTTTTTTATTTTTGTAAAATTTTTGTAAACATAAAAAATCTACTGAATTTATTAAATAAATTTTTTAGTCCATAATTAATCTTTGTTTTTTCATAATAATACTTGTTTTTATTTTAATTTCTCTGTATATAACAATTGAGGGAAGTATAAAAATACATACAAAAAATCAAAAAGGCTTTTCTTTGAAACCCTGTAAATCCGAGAAGAGTGAAAATAACTAAACGGGTCTTGAAGTGTTATAAAGTTAAAAGTAGGGAGTAAATACTCTGTAATTTTCAAGTTTGTATCTGCTAACAAACATGACCAAATTGTAGCCTGAAATATGCAAATTTTCAAAATTTCCAAATTTCAAGTAACGATTTTTTCATAACGAGTTGCCAGATTGAGCCAATTTAAATTTTGTATTTTTCTCCGACATGTCTAATTTGTATCTGAGAATTATTATGCTTTTATATTTATTTGCGCCGACACTGGAGTTCATTGAAAAACACAAAAAACCAATGAAATATGCTTATTTTCAATACCGCGTTTTTTTTCGGGTGTATGAATTAAGTCAAATTTTATATTTTTGATAGAAACTATAATCGTTCAGCTTTAAAACAATGTGTTCATCATGTAGATATCTCTAGCAGAAAAATTTTAACAGCTCAAACCACTACGCCCAAAAACAAGACTTTTTAGTTTTTTTATTTTGCGTGAACCGGTAGTGCCGTGTGCAAAAATTAAATCCTCTTAGATTTTGGGTTTTCAGACCCTAAATATCATTTCCAGTTAGTTTGAGTAAAATCTAAGATATGCCAGCTTTGCCGATTTGGTGATTTCATACAGAATAACTCTTAAGTATTAAAACGATTAGGTTATTGCATAAAGAAACAATATTTTTAAGAAAATTGTCGAAAATTTGAATTAATAATGTTTTTGCTTCAAACGTTGAGAAGAAACTTCAGATTTACTTATGAGCAGTAACTTTTTATCACCAAAAGAAGTTTTATTAGATCGAATTCCTATCGTTGGAATACAAATTATTTAAAATACTACAGGCTTTTTCACAAAAGGATTTGCAAAACAAGATCAGTTTTTTGATTAAAATTTTTTTATATTTTTTAAAGGTGTTTTTTTTTTTTTGTTGGGCTTTTAAAAATCTTGACAAAACATAAGTTTTCTTGATTGTTGACGAGCATTAAAAGTTCTTGTAAATCAACCGAAATCAAGTCTGCCTGGCAAATCTGCCCTTAAGCCTGGAATCAAAAATGAACCACAAATTTGATAGAAATGCGAAAACGAATTTTTTAAAAATGAATTTAAAAATTTTTTAAAATGCCGAATTTAGAGACATTAAGTCTGTTCTGCGTACGTTACCGCGGGCACCTGTGGTAACCCAATCTTACCAAAAAGCGTTTTTATTGTATAAAATTGGGCAAATGAGAGCATTGATGGGAGTGTTATTGTGGTTTTTTTTTTTTGCCAGAAGTTAAGGCTCCATTCGTCTTTGCGTTCCATGACGTTTCTGTAATGTGCCGTTCTGTGGTTAGTCTGATCCGTAACAATATAGCAGTATTGGCTAAACGATTACCAGTACTTTTTCTTTGTCTAAAATGGTAAAACTATCAAATCATCTTCTGTTAATACAACACATATTTTAAATTTGAGAAAATAAACTAAAAAACTAGCAAAAATTCTGAAAATAGCAGTTGATTTATATTATTTAATTATAATTTATTTTTCTATATTTAATTCTTAATAAAATTTTTTTTTTATGAAAAATTTGACGTTTATTTTTGGGCTTCAAATGTTTTTTTGTGCGTTCCAGGTATTTTTAACTTTTTTATGTCTTTTTGAGCTAATTATTTTATTAATCTCATTTTATCAGGCTTTACACAAACTTATCTCAAACGAACCTATTGATTGCTATTTTGTGTATGGCTCGGAGCGACTCCTCTTCGGCACATTTTATAAAAATTGATTATATTGACAAAAGTCAACAAACTTTGAACGTTTTTATAAAAGTTTGCATTATTTTCGGAAAAATATCACTTACATTTAATAAGACTATCAAAAATTTTTGTTTTATTTAAAAAATCTTTAACCTTGAGTGGTGTGGGGACATAAAAGACCCATGAAACTTAATTAAAATTATGACTACAAGATTTTAAGGCTTGTAAATTGATACAAAAAAAAGTTCCACTTGATAAAAAGTATTATTTTATATAATTCGATCGATACAGGGTTAATGTTTACACTATTGATCTAGAAAGATCCACTAGGGAATTTACAAAATAACTTTTTTAAGATTTGTGTTAGATATGGATATGGGCTAAAGGGCACTAAACTAACGAACAAGTCTAATTTTTTATGGTACAATCTTACTTTTAAGGATTAAAAATGTGAGGCAAAAAATGGACGCAGTTTCGTTTTTTTGCATTTGGTCCACTATATGAAAATGGGTATTAAAATATAAATTTTAAAGTTAATCTAACGATTTCCCCCTACAACGTACATAAATTTCCAGAAAATCTGAATAAATGCCCTAAAGTAGCTTTGTATTATGCTGAAAAAACTAAAAACGGTTTGCAATAAAAAAATTTATTGAATCAATAATATTTGAATTGATTTTGCACCTGTTACGGCAATGATAATATCAATTAAAACTTTTATTGAAAATTTAAAAGAAAAAAAGTTATAAATAACTATCTACAAACAAAAAAAAATATGATACATACTTTCTTCAAAAATGAGCCATTCTCGGCCAAAATTCGTTACAAATCTGAGGGTATAACCAACGAAAGTCGTAAATTAGTTGTTTAAGGGACATTCTACTTTGCGTGTATGTGTATGTTACAGTAATGTTGGGTTGTTTGGTAAAATCTTTTGCTACCGTTTAGATACGTACTTTGTTACCCCACTATCCATCTCTGGGTTTACTTAAATGTACAAAATAAAACCATACCATCCATAAACGGCCAGTTTAAGAGATGCACCAACATTGATAAGCAACAAACATCACTAGGGAGCCACTTTAACAAAGCGTATATATCCTTTTTTACAACCAACAATGGTGATGGATTATATAGAACTGTACACATTTAACACAGATTCATTAATACGAGTATCTATCTAAAATTCCTTTTCAAAATCTTAAAAATTGTCACTGATTTAAAGTGTCGAGGTGATAAATCTGCTATTTAATTTAACGTCACTGTAAAATATAGTTGTTGTTTCTATTGTCCTTTGCTGTTAACTATTGAAACGTATGCGTAAGCAACGAAGCGTTAAAGAATGAATGAATCGTAATTGAGCTGGGTAAATATACAGGCTACACAGGACTTTGTTACATACACACAGTTATAAGGGGCGAACAAGACGGGTAGCCAGACAGCCTTACAATAAAGACATATTCGTATTATGTGAATATGCGTGTGTGTGTGTGTGTAAACGTTAAAACGATCTTATTGGCTTTAAATTATGATTGTTGGATATAGCGTCAAAATTAAATTATCTGCTTGTTGGATTTTTTTTTTGTTTCTGTATTTCTATGCTTTTTTTCGTATTATATCATAGACATTTTACTTTTGTTATTTGATGATAATCATATGATATCTTTACTATTGTTCATACATACGCACTTAATTTATTAATGCACACATACATTCATATTTTTTTTTGTTTTCCTAAATGCGTTTGTATTTGAACATGTTTATGAAACATTTATGTTTTAATGTCAATAATGGTGTTATCTGTGAAAATTGTTTGTGTTTGTATGCGTTTATGCTGCTAAACAATTCAACCATATTTTTACGAGCTGATAAGGTGTCTCCCCAGCGACAAAAGAAACGACAACAAGGTGAGATGGCCAAGTCATTAATAAAAGGTTTTTTAAAAGCAACATGTTTTGTATAATCAAATTTAATTTTATAGGGTAATGTGGGGTAAAGTGTTGAAACTGATTTGAATCCAAAATTTTGCAAAAAAAAAAATTATTGTCAAGCTTCTTTTGAGGGGACTAATAAAACTTTATATTACGAGGCAATAGGTTTGGGAAGAAGAATATAGGGTAGGTAACTGTTTACTTTTCTATTACAAACAATATTATTTAACAAGGGCATGTTCAATTAGGTAAGATTCTACAAAACACATATTATCTTCAGTTTAAATGTAGTTTGTTTTTTGAAATTTTATATTGGATATTACACACAAAAAAAAAATCTTTGCCAAGTAATTATGAGCATTTAAACTAATAAAGTTTCACAAAAGTTATACGAAAACTAGTAACATTTTACCAAGTTTTAATTTGTTTCTACATAATTATTGAATAATTTATGCAAACAAATAGTTTATGCAAAAAAATAGTTACTTGACAAATTAAAAAAATTTTACCCTCTAACGGGTAAGGCTGCCTCAGGGCAGTCTTCATAAAATTTACCACAAATGCGTCAAATGAGCGTTTTATACTTAGAAATTAATATATTCCGATAGAAAAATAAATTTGCTAAATATTTTGCAATGAAATTCTTCGTGTGCCGTCCACGGTTTGGAAACTTCAAAACCAAAATTTCGTAAAATTTCAAAAATTAATTATTTTTGAAAAAAAAAAAACCAATTTAAGTTTACAAAAAACTCTTTATAATAAAATATAAGTAAGATTGAAGCTTTATCTTTAATAATAAGTATTTACTTTGGTCCATGGACTCACAGGATTTTATCAGGATTCCTCTAAAGGACATCGTCTTAACTAATAAACTAAAAGACGGATTTTTATGAAATTTTGCAAAAAGAAGACATTAAGTATTAGTAGCAACGCGTTAACGTTTGAACAATATAAATTGAAGTTTTGATACTCTTTCGCCTAAATAGGAGCAGAAAAAATAGTTTTTGGAGTGTGGTTATATCTTGGTAAGAGAAATAATTTTTGCTCAAACCTTATCTTTTATATGCTTCAGTTTTCAAAATGCACCCTAAAATATTTTGGCTTATATCGCCTAAATTAGGCAACGATAAACAATTTTGTTTTTAATATATATAATATATTCCATAATAGGCAGAACTGTAACAAAAAACCTATTAATCATTAATTTTGCTCCATTCTTGTCTTCTTAGGAATCAAGCACGTGGTTAGGGTCTTTTCCTAACAAGCATCATGAGGTTACTAAACTTTGAAGACCAAAAATATTCTATTTATATAAAACATTTTTAGTTTTTACTCTGGCTCAAGTAATATTTTTTACAGTTTTGTTAGTTTTTTATTTTTAAATACATCGAGATTATTTTTATGTTATTTTTAATTTTTAACGAGCTTCCAACCTCCGTATAATTAAATAAAGAAAATCAAACATATTAGCTAGGTTGATACTAGAATTTCGATCTAGCTAAATTTTGTTGAAGAACTTATTATTTGTTTTTGAGTGGAGCACATGGTATGAATTTCGTTGCAACACATCGTTTGCCAGTTAGAGAGTTAAAATGAAATTTGTTAATTTTTTAATTTTTGTGCAACGAGGTAACTACTTACTTTGGTAATATGACAGGTAGAAATTGCCAACCGTACAACATAAATAGTACTGGCAAATCACTGTTATTTTTGTTAAAGCCACAGTGTTAGAAATTATCCAAAAGTACAAGTAATATTGTACTATAAAAACACTATTTTGTTTGCAAAGCATGCGTTTTGCCAGAAATTATTCGAAAATTACTACCGACTTCACTTCTTTTGACTACGATGATTTATGGAAATGAAAACATAACATATTCATAGGAATATATACAAATAAAAAATTTTACTTTAGAATATAAGAGTGTTATACCTTTTTGGAAAGGAACTTCTATGCGGATTCTAATTCAGTTATTAATTTTTAATATTCTTCTTACGCATCTGAAATTTGTTTATTTGAAACATTTATGTAAATTCATGTATTTATTCATGTAAATGTTGACCGTGGCTACGCCTCAAATGGTTCATACGGTGGGTCCAATTTTGGCATACTACCTCCAACATTTCGGCCGGTATCAAACCAATAAACTCTTCAATATTGGCTTCTAGTGCGTCAACCGCTTCGGGCTTGTCCCTATAGACATGAGCCCTAACATAGCTCCACAAATAATAGTCTAAATGCGTTAAATCGCACGATCTCGGCAGCCAATTGACCGGCCCCAAACTTGAATTAAACTGTTTACCGAACTCTCCTCTCAATTGGGCCATTAGTTCTCGTGCTATGTGGCATGTGCCACCGTCCTGTTGAAGCCACATGTCACCCAAGTCTAGCTCTTCCATTTTGCGCAAAAAAAAAAAATTTGTAATCATTGCACGGTAGCGCTCGCCATTCACAGTAACGTTCCTGCCTTTATCGTCTTTTAAAAAGGACGGTCCAATGATGCCACCGGCCCATAATTCACACCAAACAGTACATTTTTCGGGATGCATTGGCAGTTTTTGAACTGCTTCTGCCTGCTCTTCACACCAAATAAGGCAATTTTGTTTGTTTACGTATCCATTCAACCAGAAATGAGCTTCGTAGCTCAACACAATTTTCCAATAAAAATTGGATCAACATTCAACTTTGCCAGCGCCCATTCACCAAAAGCCAGCCGTTGTGGTAGGTCGTGTGGCTTCAATTCTTACACCAGCTGTATTTTAAGAGGTTTTACACCCAAATTCTTCCGCAAAATTTTCCAAAATGTAAATTTGGTGCGAAATTTAGTCAAAAGATTCCGAATAGCCACTCAGGAAATTCTTCCTATTAATTAATGTGTTGCTTTCTTTGGAAAGGGGATAGTGGAGAGATGAAAGGTAGTGAAATATGAAGGGCTTCAAATATGGCAACACTGTAATTGCGCGAGTAGATAAGTCTTACAACAGTTGTTGCTCGCCAGTTGTTGTTACAACAGTTGTTGTCGCCCAAACTGACCATAAATTGGAGCATCAATATTGATAATAAAATTCAATAATCTGCAAGCGTTGTTCGTTTGTAAGTCGCTTTGTGGTTAAATTATAGACCAAACTGAACATGTTTTACAGTTACCTGTTACACGAAAACAGCTCAGCCGCCAAAAACAATGTTGAAAAAAAAAGAAATGTGCTAAAAAGTCACCATTTAGTAAACACACAATAATAATTTAAACTCATTTCAATCACGAAAACAGCCAATTCAATTATTTTTATTGCTGAAATTCCGACAACAAGTAAAAGTCCTCATTCATTGTGGGCGTTGTGGTGTAATGGTTAGCGCGTTGGACTGTTACACAGATGGTCCCGGGTTCGATTTCCGGTGACGACAACATCAATTTAGAAAAATAATATGTATGAGTTTTCTATCACTTATAGGAATCGCTGCGCCCACCTTCGGTGTTCCCATACCACTTAACCCCACCGAAGTAAAATAATGAATCAGGGCTATGAAACAAAAAGCTTCAATAAATTCGCCAACTCTACATCAGGTGGCGAGCAACAACTGTTGTAAGACTTATCTACTCGCGCAATTACAGTGTTGCCATGTTTAAAGCCCTTCATCTTTCACTACCTTTTATCTCTCCACTATCCCCTTTCCAAAGAAAGCAACACATTAATTAATAGGAAGAATTTCCTGAGTGTTGTTTCTCTTTAAAAAAAAAAATTTAAATACACATTTAATTATGATTTTTGTTATATTTGTATGCACATTTATCAGTGAATGCGAATTTATAAAATTATTTTTGAAATGAATTTAAAATATGTACTTATTACTTATACATAAACATTTATAAAAAAACAACTACATACATAAATATTACAAAAAAATAAATGGCGTTAACTTGTTTTGTTATCAAAGGATTTTAAGCGATAAAATAAAAATTGTCAAGCAAGTTGCGAATTTGAGCAATTGTTTAATTGATTCAATTAATTTTTAATTGACAGCTTTTAAAATTTTCAACAAATCAAAGATTTGATATGAACTAAATTTCTTTCTAAACTAATGTTTAATTGAATCAATCAATATTTTAATTGACTTTCAAATATATAAATATATAATTTATTTAAAACATAATTCTCAAATAATTTTTTCATATACTGTATGTTAAATAGAAATGCATTTGTAGTTTATAAGTAAAACAAGCTCACACACAAACAGACACAGCTTTACTAAAAACACACACAAACGTGTCGTTCACATACTTTTTTTTTGAGTATCATATTTTTTTTTTGTAAATAGTTATTTATAACTTTTTTTCTTTTTCATTTTCAATAAAAGTTTTAATTAATATTATCATTGCCGTGATAGGTGCAAAATCTATTAAAATATTAATGGGTTGAATCAATTTTTAATTGTAACCCGTTTTTAGTTTTTTTTTGTGTATGTGGTGTCTAGGTATTTTTTTTTTGTCCATTTCGATCTAATTCGATTAATTTCCGAGATACAGCTTATTTAACGATTATAAAATAAAAAATATGAGAAAATAAATTCATCTACAAGTAAGACTGATGGCAGAGACATAAAAAATAATGGTTTGAAAACAATTAATGTGTAAATTAACTTGCAAAATTTGTAAATTTGTGAATTCCGAATTGCTAAATTTTATGTCGAAAGGTTTTTTTTCAAATACGGATGAAATTTTTTCTTGAGGTAAAATGAGATAACTACTAACTTTAGCTTAATAACTAATTTTAACGATAACAACAGAAAAAATTAGCTTGACTGAATTGGAACTTGCTTAACAGACTTTCGAACTAACTTTTTTATGAGTGTATGCAATATTCCATACATTAAATCATGTATTTTGTTGATACTTGCCTGCAAATCGGATCACATTTATATCATCGGTTTGCTTTATAAGTTTTTTTTGGGGTAAAACCGTTATCATAAATCGATTTTATTTTGGAAATCAAGTGCTTTTTTAGCACTCAGATTTCAAAAATAATTCTGTTAACTTTACAAAATTTTAGTTATTGAATTTTAGTTAATTTAAAAAATCAAATTAGCAAAAACAGTTACTAAATATTTGTACACACTAAATAGCAATGAAAACCTGTAATATTAATAAAACTTTTGCTATATTTACCTCAAATTTAGTTGTGGGCGTTGTGGTGTAATGCTTAGCGCGTTGGACTGTTACACAGATAGTCCCGGGTTCGATTCCCGGTGACGACAACATCAACTTAGAAAAATAATATGTATGAGTTTTCTACCACTTTTATGTATCGCTGCGCCCACCTTCGGTGTTCGCATAGCACTTAACCCCACCGAAGTAAAATAATGAATCCGGGCTATGAAACAAAAAGCTTCAATTAATTCGCCAACTCTACATCAGGTGGCGAGTAACAACTGTTCTAAGACTTATCATCGCGAGCAAATACAGTGTTGTCATGTTTGAAGCCCTTCATCTTTCACCACCTTTCATCTCTCCACTATCCCATTTCCAAAGAAAGCAACACATTAATTAATAGGAAGAATTTCGTGATTGTTGCTTCTCTTTAAAAAAAAATAAACAAAAAAGAAATTGTAGATTGCTCATTTCATAAGAGTAGACTTTTATTCGCATTAAAAAAAAAAAAAACTTTAAAAATTAAAATTTTTTTTATGATTTACTTAAATATTTGTAAATTAAACAGATTTATATTTGCTGCTCTTACATTAATAATATTTAGTAAAAAAATCAGCTAATTTTAGCAGTTTTGTCTGCAAGGTAATTTTTAAATTATTTTTGTTCGTTTTTTTGCTATTTTTACAGGTTTATTTTTATGAGTGTATAACTTAAATCAAAGATTTGCATCATATACGAAAAACAAATTCAAGATTTAAGGGGGCTGGAAGAAGGGGTAGGAATTAAAATAAAAAAATATAAAGCAACAATTTTTTTGAAACGAAGTCTTATTGGGAAAATTATATGTAAGTAGAAATTTTTCGAAAATTTTTCAAAAAATATATTCTTGTGAAAACATCTCATACTGCAGAATCGAATTCCTTCAAGGTGTGTGCTAATTCTAAAGAAATAAATAGAGGTAAAAGCATAAAGGATTATTTTATAGTTTGTCTATCATTCACTTTCACCTTTTATAACAAAATTTTCTTCGAAAATATGAAACAATTTTTAAAATGATTTTTTTTTCTTCATTATTATGTACTCCTTGTACATAATACGATAAATTATGAAATGTAATTTTACTTGAAGTAAACAAATACAAATACCACTTACCCATACGAACATGCATGAATGTTGTAATTTATGGAACAACACAAAGAAACTTTTGACATGTTGTAACTACACCATACCAGTGATGCCAGAAGTTATTTTGAAAACTCCCCACATTTGTTACAAAAATTCCCTCTTTTCCCATACATTCAAAAAATATTTCCCACACCATTAATGTATGAAATTTAATATAAAAATACAATTCAATTTCCTTTTTGCTTTATAGAAAAGTTTTTAATCAATTTACCGTGAATTATTTCCGATCCGTAAATTCCCGATTGAAACAAATTATATAAGCCATATCAAATTAGATATAACTATATACGAAAATTGGTGAATATAGTTATATATAATACCATAACATCTGAGATAATCAGATATAATTATATCCAAACAATGGGTATATATAATTGTATACAAGTATATAAAAATTTATAAAATTAGATCTAACTATATAATTATATATTTGACCATATATAATTATATATAGAACCATATAATTTTTTTTATATTCAACAGCAGATATAATTATATCTAATTATATATGGTGACATATATGATTATATATAATTATATATACATAATTTATTCGGGCTACTACATTTATTTATTACATACTGACAAGGAAACTACACAGCGGTGAATCAGCAAATTTTAATGAAACTTAGATATGTTGTTAAGGACAAAAAAAATATTAGACACGTATTTGTTTTAGGTGCGCAATCTCAAATTTGCGGGTTAAAACGGAGTTCAAAAAGGGAGTCAAAAATTACAAACACTTTTGTATGAAAACATCTACAAAATTTAAGAAATTAAGATGTTTTTGAAGGCAGTCCTCGAAGGAAACAAAATTTCTATAAGTATATTGCTTACGCAGTAACCCCATGATTGTTACTTATTTGAAATATTTAAAATAACGGCTATAGAAGCTCTTACAGTCAAAAAAATAAGTTAGTACACAATTTAGTAAAACGTCTTGCAAATCAGGTATACTATTTTTTAGCAAATTTTTTTGCTAAAATCGTGTTTTCAGCTAAAATTTTGTTATACTTATCAGGACTTAACTGTTTTATACTAATGCTTTACTAATATACTAATGTTTTACTAATTAATTTTGCTAAAAAAAAATTTTGCTAATAAGCACATTAATAGTGTGGACGACAACCAGATTGAAAGATATATGCAGAATGAAGCAGATGTCGCGGCATGTCAAGATGTAGTAGAGAAGAGGAAAATGATACTAAAAAGTACAACTCTAATAAGACATATAAAAAAATCAACCATGGAAGACTTTTGTATCTGTTTTTTATACATAAAACAAAATTGAGGATTAAAACCACTTAAATTTTGCGTTGTCACCGGCTTGTGAAAATAATTGCCTTTTAATAAAATAAAAGACAAAATAAAATATTTAAATTTAATATGTATTTCTAAACTAAATGTTTATAGATTTATAATCTAATGTGGTCAAATTGCAAACAAACAAACATATACAGACATGTAGACACAGTAAAGCGAAAGACAAAGATTAGGTAGATTTTTATGGTTCCTTTTTCTTATTGCAAAAAAAAGGGTTGTTTTTTTTCGTTTCGTTTGTTTTTGTTTATTATTTCGTTTCGTTTCGTTTCGTTTCTATAGTTATCTTCGGCAGTTGCGTCCTTTAAAAGAAAGCATCATTTAGACTACCATTGATGTAAGTAGTTGAAAGAAAATTTTTGTTATGTTATATATATATTTATTTCTATATATTTTCAGATATTAAATAAAATCATGTCGTCAATGTGGGAAAATGAAAATTTTTATATTTCGTAACTATTGTAAATTATTTTTAAAAGAATCACAAAAATATGTTTTATAATTTTCAGCAAATATATTAACTAAATTACAATTTTTTTACAATTATTTTGCGTTTTTTTTTTTAGTCTACTAAAATTCAGCAAAAAATTTATTAAATTTTAGCAAGGCTTTTTTATTTCTAATCTACTAAGTGTTAGCAAAACTTTTGCTGAATCTACTAATTTTGTTGCTAAAAATCAGCTCGCTGATTTTCAGCAAAAGCTTTTGCTGACATTAGCAATTTTTTTGCTAGCACCCTCCTGACTAAAATTTTGCTGACTCAGCAAAAATTTTTGCTGACTTTACAAACTTTTTTTTTTGAGTGTAGGTAAATGTCGTATTAAAGCCGAATGTTTATGAAAATTGTAAAAAGCTGAGACAACCCCCTCGACAATATTAAAAAACAATTATTATATGTTAGTTTGTACTCTAAACAACAAAAACCTCCCTACAAATGTGGTATTAGAAAAAATTGTATTTAAATAACGAAAATGCTCGAACATGAACGGACATGTTATATATACTATGGATGCGTCTTTTAAATACCTTTAATTTGATACTTGATAACTTATATAAGAAATCTATTAAAAAACATCAAATTGGGGAATTTTTTATTACACTTTTTAACCACTAACTTCAGATTGCTCACCTAAAAAAAATACGCATCTAATATTTTTTGTCGTTTGAAACATTTCCACGTTCCATTCAAATGTGCGAATTCACCACTGTGCAGTTTCCTTGTGTGTAATTTTGCATCCTTATTTCAGGATGTACAATAAATCGTCTGTCTCAAGTGTCACAGTATGAGGATCTATATAAAGAACACCAATAATGTTCCCGACTTTGGCAAATACCGAATATAATATGACATTAACGTATTAATACTTAACACGCGTTTCTCCAACATGAGTGTAAAAAACACAGACAACAGAATAAATCGTTATAATTCTTGTTTTGGCAAACTCGAGATTAAAATCTAGGCGTGATAGACATATAAGTTCTTCAGTTTAAATCAAAGTTTTAAATATCACAAAAAACGTGCTAAATATAATACAGGTCGACAAAATTCGATAAACTTTTCTAACCAAGAATCAGACTATAATTTCCGGAATGTTTTAGACGTGCTGAATCTGAATCTGACCTCAGAATAGCCCTATCACGAAATATTCTTACCTAAAAGTGCAAAAACACGTTTTTAGGGTAGATTTGAGGCCCTGTATCTTCCAGAAAATTTTTTCAAAAAGATCGTTACGGTGTCTAAAAATGATACTTCTCCCCTACAAAATCTATTCTGAATTTTTAAAAAAAATTTCATTTGTCACTGAGCAGTGATGCACAGTTCTTAATGCTTCATTATTTGCGTCTGAACACGTCTTACTGCTAACTCAGTAAGTTCAACAGACGACTTCTCAATACAAATGAAGATTTTTTAAAAATTCAAAATTTTGTAGCACTTTTAGATACCGTAACGATATTTTGATAAAAAAATTCTGGTAGTTACATGAGTTCAAATGTACCCAAGAAATGTGTTGTTTGTACTTTTATGATAGAATAACTGATTATTGGTTAGAAAACCTTGTCGGCCTGTATAATCAAAATACTCGATACACTTAAAATTATTTTATTTTATTATTTTATTTTTTACATGTTTTTCGCACTTTTTGTAAGAAAATCGTAGTTTCTTTAAATTTCCCTTCTTATGCTAAAATATAAAATATCTGTCTACACTACATGTGAAATTTTGGGAAAAAATCCCTACAAAAAGGAAATTTTTCCTACAAATGGCATCACTGCACCGTACAAACGCGACTACTGAAGGAATGAATGACTGAAGGATAACAGCATTTGGAAAGTTTCCATAAGTAGGTGAGTACTGTTGACAGCACCATCAAGATTGTAAATATGTACCACACACATACAAATGCAAACACAAATTTACTTAAAAAATAATGTCAAAGTGAGAGTGAAGAGGAATTACAAACTCACACACAAAAAAATCAACATATTAGTTTTTTAAAGTAATTTTGAATAGATGGTGAACAAAAAAGAAAAAACTGCTGTGGGGGAATATGTGTGAGAAACTGATTCAAATAAAAGAAATACAATAATTTGCTTTAAATAACGAAAATATGAGAAATTTCAAAAAAGGTTGACTCTTCGATGTAAAATATGTTTAAATTTTTTTTTGTATGATATAAATAAGCTTCCTGCGGAAAATTGACCCGTCACTTATATGGTTACGTGACTAGAATTGTGTGTGTCCTAGTTTCGGTTCTGTTATATGAAAGTGACCTGTACTTTTAAAATGGGCTCGTCATAGGACGTGACAATTGCTACCTGCGGAGCACTGTGTGACGTGGCGAATAACTTGACTAAGGCAACCTACCACCACACCGACTGAACTGAATATGCTACGGGACAAGTTAGAAGTAGTTAGTGTTAAAGTAGGTTCATTTAAGATTGATGTGATATACAACAGGACCATTGGAAAAATACTTATCACATAACTGGTGTAGGTGTACGTATAGTAGAACTGGAGAAAAATTTGTAATGCAAAACTAGTCATATACTAAGCGCAATGGGTGCTGTTATAGAATTAGTTTGAATGGAATAGTTTAGTGACGTACCACTGTTCTGGTTTCAGGGGAATATGGTTAGGGGTATGCGAAAATTATCTAGCAAATAACATGTCAGTTTTTATCAATCGAGTGTCATATTATGTACAGGTTGGTAAATAGCCCATCCGGAACCGGTCACTTAACTTACCCAAAACAGTGTTTTATAGCACCTGTTCACAAACCCTTCAAAAAGGCACAACAAAAATTCTTTTCAGCCTTGCGGTATCTTTTGCTAAATTTAGCAGCACATGTCTGCCCAACTGTAGTAAAACGAAATTAGTAGAAAAGATTAGTAGCCGCTACTAAATTTTAGTAAAATTTCAGTAAACTGCAATTTAAAATAAAAAATCAGCAAAAGCTTTGCTAAATTTTAGTACATCCAATAAAACTTCACAGAATAATGATTAAAAAGTAAAATAAAATGACTTTGTTTTAAATCATTTACACATTTTTCCTAACTGATGAAGATTATTATATTGTAATAAAAAATTTTATTTGTTAAAAATATATATATTAGGGTGGGGCGATTTGAACATCTTAATGGGCGCTTCCAGCTTCCACATTTTGACTTTTTAGCCGTATTTTGTAAAAGTAACAATGTGTGGGATGAACATATCTCAGGAAGTAGGAGGAGCTTATCCAAGATTATGGTATCAATCTCTTCTTTGGAAGATTCTCTAGCAGATTAATGCATCAATCATATTTGTGGGTGGGGTTTAAGAGGTTAATTTTTAATTTCAAGATAGGGCTTTTTTGCCGTAAAGTCAAACGTGGAAGCTCGATTTTCACCATAGACGTATGGTTTAGTGGACTTTTTTGCTCAGTACAATCCCAAGAATCGGAAACGCGAAGCGCCCATTATGATTTTTTTCCTTCCATACTAATCGCCCCACCCTAATATATATATTGTACTTTTTTGTGCAAAATTTTTTCAACTGGTTTTCTAAAATTAATAAAATGTTTTGCTAAAATCAGCAACAAAAATTAGTGCAATATTCAGTAATTTGTAAAATGAGAATAGCAAAAAATGTTACTAAAATAAAAAATTGTACTAAAACTTAGTACAAAAATAGTAAAGTGCGATTGACAATTTTTTCCAGCAACTTTTTTCTGAGTGTAAAATAGTGCAAAACTGACACCATTTCGGAAATGCTGTTCGTAAAGCTAAATTCCATTTAATGTCGCAAAAGCGACATGGTGTAAACCACCATACAACTGTTCAACAAGCTGAGATATGGACATTTATTTTCTAGTAAATGTATCACCAAAGTCTAGTGACTCCATTTTGTATTGTATTGGATCTGAAAGTTATAAACTAAGTGCAAAAAAACTAAAATGAATGCTGAAACTCTTGTAATTCTTAAATATTTTTTTCTTAATTTTGCGACTTTTATCACATCGGCTGAAAAGTCAGCAGGATAAACAATAAAACAAACATTTTTTTTAATTCGACTTTATTCATCAACATAGTCTCCTTCAAGAGCAATACCAGCACTCCAACGCCTTTCTAACATTTTGATACCTTTTTTATAGAATGATTTTTCTTTTTTTTGAAATCTGAAAACTGGTAAACATTGCTGGGAGCCAAATCTGGCGAATATTGTGGATGCGAAACAATTGAAAATGTAATTCGTGCAATTTGGCCATGGTAGCCAACGACTTGTGACATGGCTCATTGTTTTGGTGAAAGAGCACTTTTTTCTTCTTCATATGGGGTCGTTTTTTTGCAATATCCTCCTTCAAACGCACCGGTTAAGCCATGTGGCGATCGCTATTGATGGTCTGGCCCTTTTTAAGGTAATAAATTTACAAAATTCCAGCCGCATCCCAAAATATAGATGAATAACTTTACCAGCTGACTGTTGCTCCTTTGGCTTCTTCGGGCGAGGTTCGCAAGTTGCTGTCCACTCAGCTGACGGACGATTCGACTCTGAAGTGAAGTGGCAGATCAACGTTTCGTCCATTGTTACATACCGAGGCGAAAAGTCCATTTTATATCGTCGAAACAGTTCTCAAAATCTTCGACACGTTGTAGTTTTCGATGCACTGTGAGCAAATGCGGTACCCATTTCGACAGCTTTCTTATGGACAAAATAAAGCCGACACGTTTCATCAATATCTTTAAGGTATCTGATATGCACTTTACGGTCTCTCAAAACGATTTATGAACTTTGTTGATGTTTTACGCTATCAACATCTCTTTTGAGCGACCAGAGCGTTTGGCGTCATCGGTGTTTGTACGACCACGTTTAAAGTCAGCAAACCTTCTTCCCACGATGGAGCAGAGTCCGAATAACACTTATACTGCCACGCTTTGCCTTGAACGCTGTTTTTCCCCATAAAAAGTGTGTGGACAAATCAACACACGAAATTGCTTTGAATCTATTGTTTTCAAAATCGCAAAAAGTAGAGTCACTAAAGCAGCTGTAACTTGTTCACTAATAAACGAATTGTCATTTAATTTTGATAGGTATCATCTGAAAGCTAGTAGTTTCAAATAATCTTATGGAATTTTCATTAGTGGCCCCACCTATTTGTCATCTTACGGACTTTTCAGCCGATGTGTTAAATGAAAACCAATTCTTTACTTGAAGACATTTCAACGTTAAACGTTGCATGTTCAAATTTTAAGTATATTCTTCCTTACCCTGTCCACCGTTTCTCTTAATTCAAAAAACCTAGAGAAATTAGAGAAATCTAAAGTCAGCTTCAACAGGTTCGAACATATTTGTTGTACCGCATATACCTTTACAAAATGAATGCTCAAAGATTAGGATGACATTTTATTACACTATGCAACAAATTTGAGGTATCCGATTGTATCTTGAATGAGACCAACGGAAATTAAATAATAAGATGAGTAGATCAAAACCCCCTAATGTATTTCAAAACTTAACTTCGATTTCATTTGTATGGTCTTTTGAATTTTTCGAATTGTTTTATGTATTTTAATGGTATGAACTGCCCATGCGAAAATGGATCGCATTTGAATATATTTGATCATATATGGGCTTTTATACAGTCATATATGGGTATAAATATATTATGTTTGCATTAAATAATCTCTTTAGCTTTTAATGTTCACCCATAATATTAAAAACTGTCTAAAATAGCCAAACTTCATAAAACTATAAAAACTCAATGTTCGACCTTTGGTCTACTGACAGTCTAGTTTTATTTGGTTGGGGTTGGTCTCGTTAGGGATACAATTTCTTTGCCGCACCGTGTTATAACAATCAAATAAATGAAAAAATTTATATCGGAATTTAACTTGTTCCATCCAAGTCTAAAGTCATCAAATTTTTTGTAATTACAGTGAAAAATCTGAACTAATTTTTACAAGGTGTGTTCGCGTTTCTGGATTTGTTCACGTTTGTGATTGGAATTTTTTTTTACTATTTTACTACAGAATTGATCCACTTAGAATAAATTCTATTCCAAGCACTTCAGAACCAATCATTATATTGATTATTTAACAAAAGAATAAAATATGAAAAGACTTTGAATATTTTGCTCCTGAAAAATTCTTAAATTAAAACATACATTTTTAGCCAAAATTTTTAAACATTCATACACTTGCCTATAGAAAAATAGTAACATTTTAAGAAATTTTTCTTATTAGAAAACTTTCTGATTCTGGTAATTTTTTAAATAGACCAAATTTTTTTTTTTTTATATAAAGAGAGGCAACACTCAGGAAATACTTCCTATATTTAGTGTGTTGCTTTCTTTGGAAAGGGATAGTATAGAGATGAAAGGTGCGGAAAGATGAAGGGCTTCAGACATGGCAACACTGTAATTGCGCGAGATGATAAGTCTTAGAACAGTTGTTGCTAGCCACCTGATGGAGAGTGGGCGAACTTATTGAAGCTTTTTGGTTCATAGCCCTGATTCATTATTTTACTTCGGTGGGGTTAATTGCTATGGGAACACCGAAGGTGAACATTGCGATACGTATGAGGGATAGAAAAAACTCATACACATTAATTTGATGTTGCCGGCACCGGAGATCGAACCCGGCACCTTCTGTGTAAAAGTCCACCGCGCTAACCATTACACCACAAACGCCCACAAGAATCAGAATCAGAATCTAAGACAATTTTTGCATATCGAAATTATTGATTTTAATACGTTTTTGATATTTAACAATTCTTAATTTCTAATAAACACTATAAAAATAACTGCTAATTCTATTTAAATTTTATTTATTTTTTTTTTTATTAATTAATAATCATATAATTACAAATTATAAAAATTTCTCTTCAATTCTGCGATACAGGAAAGAGTTCGTGTTTCTGGGACGTTTACGTTTCTGGATGTTTACGTTTCTGCGAGTCCACTGTACTAAAATTAATTCTTTTAACAGTTTTACAAAAAATATTTTTTTGTAGTTTAAGCTCGTTGGTGTTGACTTTGATTTCCATTTTTATTCAAGACAGCGAAATTTTCGAAATTTTGTTAAAACTTGTTCATATCTCCAACATTCCCTCTTTCTTTTTTTTTTAAATCTCTTATAAAAATAAATAGCTCACTAATACATTTAACAAAATCTCTTTAAATACGAAGGCCTTATTTCTTTGCATACAGGTTTCATCAAATAAACACAAACTCTAACAGACACATCATTATCATACTCGTCTTCGTCATCCTTGCTGTCGTTGTCATCATCTTCCTTCTATTCATTATTAGTGAATTTTTGAAGTATCATCATCAATTTTAAGCTGTTTGAAATGTTTTTCGTATTTTTGTTCTCCTCGTTGTTAATTTTCAAAGTCAAAACTGTTTATAATGTAGATGCTGCTGATAATGATGATGCTGAACATTTGGTACAAAGGCTAAAATTCCAACCAAAGATTGTTGCTGA
Organism: Delia radicum; assembly: GCA_021234595.1. Lineage (NCBI taxonomy): Eukaryota > Metazoa > Arthropoda > Insecta > Diptera > Anthomyiidae > Delia > Delia radicum. The sequence goes on along the minus strand of CM037853.1, from coordinate 22,575,834 downwards.
TGCTTTTTGAATGACTGTTGCTACAAAATAGTGTTGAAAACTTGAATTTAGTAACAGGTGTTTGTTTTGACAACATTTTCAGCGTATACAAAAAAAAAAAAAAGACACATCATCAACATATTCCTTTAGAAAATTCTAGCACACATTCTTACTTTTTGTATATAAAATATTTTCATTTTCATTCAATAAAGCTGAGTCTACAAAAAAAAATAAAAAAATTAAATACAAACACTTGCAATTCACAAAGACAAATTGAATTAAAAAAGACGCTGTTTATGGATGATGCCAAAAAAGAAAAAAGGTTCAGCTATGAGGGTATAAATGGATGGTTGACTGATTGTATGTGTTTCTTAGTATATATTAGCGAACTGTAAAAAAGGCCATACCTCTTAGCTACAGCAGCACAACAGTAACAACAAATTATGTATGTATACAAATAAGTCAAGAGGAAAATTCTCTTTGCCATAAATACATCCTGTATATACTTTAAAAATAGGTTCAAATAGTACAAGCAAAGTTCGAACAGACCTTATGAAGGCCAAAAGATGTGTTCGGTCGTTTTCTTTCCCTATTTCACAAATGTAGAAGAGGGTTTACTAATTAAATAAACTAGACAATATACGAAATTTCAGACTCATTTTATTTAAGCGCTCCTTTCGTGTTGTTGCTTGAATATATTAAAGTTGTCAACTACACTTTAATAAATTTTCATGAAAATTTACCCTATTTATAGTAGGTATCTCAGCTCCTACTATAATTAGGGTAAAAATAATTCATGTGCCTAACCTTTAATATTTACACACATTGTGTGTAAAAATTAAGCACAAAACCTGTAAACCTAAACATTTCTTAAGCATATTTATCAACGAGCAGATTTACAGCAATAAAATTAGTAGATTTTGTAAAAGTTTTGCTAGCACTTGGTGGATTAGAAATTAAAAAAGCCTTGCTAAAAATTAATAAAATTTTTGCTGAATATTAGTAGACTGAAACAAACTCAAAAAGTTTGTAGAAAAATTATACTTTAGTTAACATATTTTTGTGATGCTTTTAAAAATAATTTACAATACGTTACAAAATATAAAAATGTGCATACTCCCAAATTGACGACATGAATTAATGTAGTATCTAAAAAAAAAATAGAAATAATTATGTATAACGTAAAGAAAATTATCTTTCAACTACTTATATCAATGGTTGTCTAATTTATAAAGGGTATTTTCAAAAATAACAAAGCAACAATTTTTTTGCAATAAGAAAAAGGAAACATAAAAATCTACCTTTGATGCTTGGCTTTGTCTTTCGCTTTAGTCTGTCTACCTGTTGTATATTTGTTTGCAATTTGACCACACTAGATTATTAATCTCTATAAACATTTATTTTACAAATACACATGTATTAAAATGAAATATTTTATTTTGTCTTTTATTTAATTAATAGACAATTACGTTCACAAGCCGGTGACAACGTAAAATTTAAGTTATTTCAATTCACAATTTTGTTTTACGTCTGAAAAACATCTATGTTTGATTATTTTATATGCCTTACTAGAGTTGTACTTTTTAGTATAATTTTCCTCGTCACTACTACATCTTGACATGCCGCAATATCTAAATCATTCTGCTTCTACCTTTTTATTTGGTTGTCCTCCACACTATTAATGTGCTAATCAGCACAATTTTTTTAGCAAAATAAATTAGTAAAAATTTAGTAAAATATTAGTAAAAGATTAGTTCAAAACAGTTAAGTGCTTAATAAGTATAACTAAAGTGTACCTGATTTACAAAACGTTTTACTAACGTTTTCTACTCACTAATTTTTTTTAGTGTACAACAGGATAAAATATAAATATATATGTGCAAAAAACAAGCATTATTTTCAAATTTTTAAATATATATATCCTCTACCAATTTTCTTGCGGACTCCAATCTTTTGAATATAGTTGTAGTCCCCAGGCGGTTTTAAATTTTGTTCCTAATGTTAGTTACAATTTTTAAATGAATGATTTTTGAAGAATTTCAGAACTACTTGGAGAATAAATTTGCTCTCTCCCTATTGTCGTAAAATAGTAAGTTTATCCTAGAACGGATGTTAACTTCACTGCAGTTAAATGATGTGGTATTTGCTCTCGATGTCATAATTATATGCAAGAAATTGCTCAAAATATACACGAAAGCAAATAAAAGTAAGTTTTATGCGATGTTTAATCTTATCTTACATAAAATTTCACATACCCAAATTTTACTAACTTCGAACAACTTCAGCAGAGAAAAATTTAGCCGTTTGCCAGCTGAAATTCTGTTACTTCGACTCAAATTCGGTTATTAAGAATTTTAGTAGGCTGGAACAACTCAACATTAGTTTTCACATCAAAGTGTGGTTAATTTAATTTTTGTTGCAACATCCAAAATATGCAGAAACTTAATGTAAATATCGTTTGTAGTAACTGAATTTATAAGTTGTTACCATTAAAATACGGTTGGCACTTTATTTCTCTGTATATTAAATTGGACTACATTTCTTGAAGGTACAAACATTTTCGGTTTCATAAAACGAAATATCGCGATGTCAATAAGTTTCATTTTAACCAGGTGTTTTTGCAGAGTTTATGTAAAGATATGTCTTTCTATGGAATTCTGGATTTTAGTTTGATGATGCTTCTGATTTCCAAGTTCATGGAGCTAATCAGTGAAAGACTCGAACTTCAGTATATTCAAAAAATGTGTTAATGTTTATTTTAATAATATAATATTTTAAAAATATGCCATTTCAATAATTTTTAATATTTACCCGCATTTCATACAAATACTTATTTAATTTTGCCTGCTTAAATTTATTATTGCATTTGTTCAGCGTTTAAATACACGAGTATTTTTCAAAAAACTTTTAATATTTTGTTTGTCTGTTAACATTTTTGTACTTACTGTGCAAGTTATGTAAAGTTACGATTATTGTGCCTAATAATGCATTTTATACACAATGTGTGTAATTATAAAGAGAAAATGTTTATTAGCTCATAAACATGTTTATCAACACACAAAATACTGTAATTTGTATGTAAAAAGGTTTATCAAACACATTGTGCCTAAATTTACGCACTTTCAGTAGTTTTACTTTTATATAGGTACATGCATTATAGCAGCTTTTTATATGCATTTTTTAGAGTGTATCATCAAGTCTTATTTCCGCTTTCTCTAATCTATAAAAGTTTCCACGTAAATTCAGACTCGTAATAAAACTCGTATAATGGCAACTTTTTTTAGTTTTAAAGTTTAATAATAAATGCAGAATAGTCTTCATATAACATATGGTAACCCCAAGGACAGCTTAAACGATACATAAACAAAATTTAAATAAATTTTAATTTCTATAAAAGTTTTTGTTTATTTTAATTAGCCGTTACACAAAAATGAAATGACAAAGGTACAAAACAAAATATATCATCTTAAAGCTTACATTTTCCCCTAAATACTTGTGTATTTCAATTAAATTTTCTAAAACGATTTTTTAATATTATATTAGTGAAGAGGGCTTGGGTTTTCTAAAACATTAGTGAAGTTTCCATTTAACTTAAGCTCAAAATAAAGCTGTTAAAATTGTTTCCAATGGTTGTATCTTTAAAGATGCAGTGAGCATTTGAGGGTTAAATCGAAACTTTTGTAAAATAGAGATATAGTCAGTGGCGTACCCAGGGGGGGCCTGGGGGCCAAAGCCCCCCCGAAATATTTTCGATTTTTGTGAAATATGTAAATTCGAAAATATTCTGGGTGTCGCAATTTGCAATAAAATTTTAAATATCACGCACAACTTGTCCAAATTCTTGCAGTCTGTCAATTTAGATATTATTAAGGCGTACGATCACATCCATGTAGTAATTGACATGTTAAGAACAATGCGAACAAATGCCGAAGAGGAATTCTTTTTAATTTACACTGAGACCATTAATATGGTAACGGCGTATGGTATTGAGCCACAACCACCAAGACGCGTTGGAACACAGAATTACCGATCAAATTTACAAGCAGCTGACCCAAAGGATTACTATAGAGCAGTGTTGTTAATTCCCATTTAGAAGAAGTTTATAACAAGTATGAAAGATAGATTTACTGGGCATGAAAGTGTTGTTAAAAATTGATATAACATTGTACCAAGTCAAGTCGTTAATGCCCCATCAAAAAATTTAATAACATTATAGAATTTTTTAAAATTGATTTAAAAGATCAAACTAATGTTATATTAACTGAAATTGATCTATGGAAACACTACTGGAAAAATAAAACAGAAAGACCATCAATCCGCTAGATGCTATTCAAGATTGCAACAAGGAGCTTTTTCCAAACGTTTACATGTTTTCACATTTACTGATAGTAAATCCTGTTACAATCGCATCCGCGGAGAGAAGTTTTTCCACCCTAAAAAGAGTGAAAACATATTTAAGGAATTCTATGGGCGAAGCTAGACTTGGTGCTCCAGCTCTTGCATCAGTGTATCGAGAAAAGGTTGAACCTGACAAAATCATTGACACTTTTATGAAAAAAAAATCGTTGAATTAAATTTTAAGAGTTTTGTTAATAGTATATAAGGATCTTAATTAATATGATAGCTCACTTTAAAAATCAAAATAAAATTATTTAATTGATACATAAATTTGTTTAATATTTCAAAAAAAAAACTTGTTTGTAGATATAAAAAAACTAAAATAACAAAGACATGTCAAAACATAAACATTTTGCTTCAAAATTGCTATCATGGGTATAACGTCAATAGTAACTTTCCCATCCAAAACTTATTTAACAGACACAAAATATTAAATATAGGCTCTCGTATGTAAAAAATTAAAGGGTCCGCCAAATAACTTTTTTTTTGAAAATGCTATAAAAAAAAAACTACTGAATAATTTCTCAAATTTATTTTTTTATTTGAAAGTACAATCCTTCCGGTTAATAATGGAAAATAATTTCATTCAAATGGCTGCCTCGGCTGGCCATGCAGTAGCCTACATGATCGGTCCTATTTTTAAGCACATTATCGATTGTGTGCAGCTGTATTTCACCAATGGCTTTACGAATATTGTCCTTTAAAGCGTCAATTGTCTCTGGCTTGTTGGCGTAACACTTATCTTTGACGGCACCCCACAAATAATAGTCCAACGGTGTCAAATCGCAGCTCCGAGCTACGGAGATGACGGTACTTCTCTTCTCTTCAATTTTCGCACACATTCTGCAACATTACCATGATTTTCAAAGTAATGTCGCAATATTTCCCAGTGTTGTTCAAGCGTATACACAACCATATTCGTTCAGCGGAAGGATAAAACTAATTATCTGTCAAATCAGACATGAGCTAAGTGTTACCATTCACGAAATAAGCACTAGTTGAAAGAAAAAAACGTTAGATGGCAGACCCTTTATATGCTTTTCAAAAAAAAAAAAAATTTAATAAAAAACAAAAATTGGATTTTCTATGATGTGCCCATTTGTGTGTTTATAAAATAGTACCGGCATCATGCGAGCAGTTTTACAAGATATAAAGCGCATAAAAGAACACGGAAAACAAAACACTTTGTACTTTACAAAACACTTTGCAAATACATCTCCACATTTGAAAAATGGCGAAAAAATAAAAATCAAAAAAAATGTGGTTGCTGGAAAAATTTACACCGATTTCTCAAGTTATATATACCATTGGAAAGGTCTCACTTTCCTCTTTCAAAGTTCGCTGAGAACTTAAAATGATATTCAACTAAGTTACAGGTGCATAAAGGCACGAAAAACCAGGGTTTTACCCGTAACTCAAGATTTCGGAGTTGTTTGGCAAATTCCAAAAATTGATTCTTGTTGTACTCGGCAACACTTACTAGACAAATAGTATCACTTCCCAGGTATTTTTTTTTGTTGCACTGTGTAGTACTCTAAAACTTTTGATATCGATAGAAAAACATCTCAACTTTTTTAATAACTTTGTACGAATTTTAAATAAACTAAACTTTTCACTAAAAATTCTGAACTGCTTCCGAATTTATTTAAAAGCATTAATATTTATATTTCCTTTATAATATTCTATTGGCGTTAGCAAATTTCTATAATTTATATAAATTAATTAAATTATTATAAATATTAGTATCACTTGAATTCTCAATATTAATTTACTTTTTAGGAAGATTGAAAAAAAATGTTATGTTATTTTTGTTTGTATATTATTGAACAATAAATATGTATGCAAGCTGACACTTATACAAAATACTTTTTCCTGTAGTGGGACAATTGGCTGGGAAAGCCTCATATGCATGTCAATACATGAGTAAGAGTGTGTGTGCATGAGTATTTGTGTTTTAAGCATGAAAAGTAAAACATAATTTAATTTCATTATCGTTTTATTTACAATTTATTTATAATGTTGATACGATGAAAATAACACAGGAAAAAAACAGAGCAATGATGACATCAAGACCCTCTTATATATCATGTGTAGCAGAAAACATCTCCATCTTACTCCACAACTTCCATCACCACCAACAATCGATCGTTTTATTGCATAAGTAGAACTTTTGATACTTCACAAACCAACCAAGCCAACCACCCACCCTCGCAGACATGACATATGTACATCCGCACTAACATTAGGCTGCTTATTAAAAAAACAAATTGACGAATGTTGAAACTAAAAAACTAAGTTAGTAGAAAAGTCGGTAAAACGTCTTGTAAAGCAAGTATACTATTTTTCAGCAAATTTTTTTGCTAAAATTGCGTTTTCAGCTATAATTTTAGTTATACTTATTCAGCACTTAACTTTTTTGAGCTAATGTTTTACTAACGTTTTACTAATGTTTTACTAATTTATTTTGCCGAAAAAAATTGTGCTGATAAGTACATTAAAAGGGTGGCCGACATGCAGATTGAAAGATATACGCAAAATGAAGTAGCTATCGCGGCATGTCAAAAGTAGTAGAGACGAGGAAAATTATACTGAAAAGTACAACTCTTGTAAAACATATAAAAAAATCAACAACGTTAGATGTTTCAATCTGTTTTTCATACATAATAAAACAAAAGGACGCCAACAATGTTTATCGTATGTACATCAATTGCGGATTAAAAAAACTTAAATTTTGTGTTGTCAGCGTCTTGTCTAAATAATTGTCTATTAATTAAATTAAAGACAAAATAAAATATTTAAATTGAATAAAGAATAACCCCTGTATTCATAAAAATAATAAACAGAATATTAAATAAATTTTAGTTAAAACACAAATTTAAGCCTTGAAACTGTATTCATAAACGCATAATAACTTATACACAAGGTTTAACACAGCTATTTTTAACCAATATTAATGAATACAGCTTTAAGGTTTAAAATGTGTTTTAACTAAAATGTATTTGAAATATTAATTAAGATTTTTTATTAATACGGCAGTAAACGTGTATAAGTAAACTAAATGATTATTGTAACTATTAATGTAGTGTGGACAAATTGCAAAAACATATACGTTCAGGTAGACAGACTAAAGCGAAATAAATATGCACTCACGTTACAAATTTGTGTATGTCTCCTTTTTCTTATTGCAAAAAAGTTTCGTATATTTCATTGTTCGCTTTGTTCGTATTCATAAACGAATAATAACTTATACACAAGATTTAGAACAGCTATTTTAAACCAATATTAGTGAATAAGGTTTAAAATGTGTTTTAACCAAAATGTATTTGAAATATGAATAAAGATTTTTTGTGAATACGGCCATAAATGAAATGATTATAGTAACTATTAATTGTGAAAACATAAACGTTCAGGTAGACAGACTAAAGCGAAATAAAAATACACACATGTTACATAATTTTGTATGTCTAATATTTCTTATTGCAAAAAAAGTTTCGTATATTTCATTGTTCGCTTTGTTCGTTTCTAGAAAGATGATGTATGTAAGTAGCTGAAATATAATAATTTGATTGATGTAAGTTGTAGAATGTTGTAGATGTAGTTGAAATATAATTGTAGTTGTAGATGTAGTTGAAATATAATTTGGTTATGTTTTATATAATTATTTCTATATATTTTCAGATATTAAAATAATGCATGTGGCAATGTATAAAGTATTGTAAATTATTTTTAATAGAATAACAACAAAAAATTTAAGACTTTCATTAAATAAATTAACTAAGGTATAATTTTTCTATACATTTTTGAGTTTTTTTCAGTCTACTAATATTCAGCAATAGTTCTATTAACTTTTAGCAAGAATTTTTAATTTTAAGTCAACTAAGTGCTATCAAAACTTTTGCTGAATCTACTAATTTTGTTGCTTAAAATCTGCACGCTAATTTTCAGCAAAAGATTTTACTGGTATTAGCAATTTTTTTGCAAGCACCCTCCTGACTAAAATTTTGATGACTTTACCAACTTTTTTTTTGGATATAGGTTAAATTCAGATTTCTGTAACTTTTTAAACACATCATAGGAATTAAAGAAATAATAATTTAAATAACTTTTTTGTTTTTTATTATTTTCATTTTATTTTTGTTTTTACTCAGTTCTGAACTAACAAATATTTGGCTTAAAGTTAACCCATGTTAACCGGAGGTCAAAATTGTAACACAAAATAAAATTAATGGTTATAAAATTAATGGTAAATAAATTAAGTTCTTAATTAAGTAAGATTTTCAAAGTAATAAATCATTAGCATTAAACACTGTTTACCGAAGCCCAAAAAAGTCCCGGCAAAAATATCGAAATCGGTGATTGTGATCATGATGAAGAAACATTTTTGGCAAATATTAACAAAAATTATTAAAAATAATCAAACAATAATTATTCAATTATGAAATTAACCATTTTTTGCCCTGTATATGACGAACGTCAAAAATACTCAACACTTTGAGGTAAAATATTTAAAAAAACTGTTTCTGCATGGCATGAATAACCCTTTGTGTATATGTTAGCCGAAGTTTTAGCATGCTAAATCCCTTCGCGTTTATCAGTTATCTTTAGCGGCGCAAAAATTTTGGCGGTTTTAAGTTTCAATCAAGTTAAAAATATTAAAATTACAGATTTTTGCTTGGATTTAATTAAAGCCACATCATTTTATATATCTAATTGGTTTTATCATATATCACAATATAACTTTTTTAAGCGAACTGTATTTCAAACTATGCTGAGAGCACAGTTTCAAATGAATTTAAAAAACTTTAAATTTTGAAAATAGCTGACTAAGTTCTCTATAGGATTCCTCATTGCCTATTTTTAAAAATCAATTATTTTATACCATTAATAAATCGTCAAAATCAGCGAATTTTTTTTTATATTTATGCTATAAAAAATTTAATTTTTTTTTGTGGGATACAAACGAAAGTATCTTAAATTAAAGATATTCACTATTGATACTTTTTTTTTGTTAAATACGCGCTCACAATGTTTGTTTCTTGATAATAATCAACGAAAATTTTAAATATTAAATTTTTGCTTTAATCTTTACTATCTCACCAAATTTTTATATAGACTTGTGTAAGATTATTTGCTTGAACGGCACTTTAATTTTATTTCCAGAATATTTATAATATTCGATAAAGTATAATATCCACATTCATCTTCATTCAAGACCAACACGATTGGTAAATTTTTGAAGATCTTGATAGAAAGGTTATATTTCCAACTAAATTTGTTTATACGAAACAAAATAAAAAAAGTTACCACATATTTGATAATGAATATCTATAGAGAATCAAATTACCTAAAAGTTGAGATATATTTCGTTTATATTCCACGATTTTACGATTTACGATAGCAGAGATATTAAACAAATTTAAATTTCGCTAATTTTGACGATTTATTCAGAACATAAAATAATATACTTTTAAAAATCTATGATGATTAATCGATTTGGAATTTGGTCACTTATTTTCAAAATTTTAATTTTTTCAAATTCGTTGAAAACTATGAGCTGTAGGCAAATTTTGCCAAAAAAAAAAATTAATTTTCCCCACTGTGCAGGGTTGCCTGTCAAAAATTCGACGTTTTTTGAAGAAGCACCCTAATTTACACATGGTAAATGTTATTTTCATCAAATTTTTTTATCTTGTTTAACTTCAGTTTCTTCATCAACAGCAGTAGCATCAGCATCATCATCATTTAACTTGCATTTTATAAAAATATTCATGTACACCATATGTATGTACCTACTACTTATACAAGTGTATATTTTTTACATACAAATATTGTTACTACCCAAGTAAAAAAGTTTTTACATATTAAGATACAACTTTATACTATTAAGACCTGCTAACATATCTCAAAGTGAGGAAAATTTAAGGCTTAACCACAGATATGAATGTAAAATTTATATGCAAATAAATATCTGGGGTTAACCTCTGGTTATTTGAGAAAATTGACCCGCCCTAGATGTTATAATATAGCATTAATATTTGTATCTAATTGCATATAGCTTTCTGTTTTTTTTTTTTTTTAATTTGTAAAAAGTTTAATTGCTTTTGGGATATCATCACTTTTTAAAATGTTTTGGCATCAATAAAAAAATGACTCCTTCCACTGACGCGCTGCGGCCAAAAACATTGATTTAGGGGCGCTTTGCCTGCAGAGCAAAAAGAGCAGTATTCATATGAAATTTGAATTCACCTTTCGATTCTACACCAAAAACTATTAATTAAAAACAAAACTTTTTCCCCGTTTTTAAAGTGCAACATTTATGAAATTGAAATAGAGTGGTCGGAAAAAAATCAAATTTTTTTCAACATAAAATTAAAAAGCATTTTTACACAAAATCAAAAAGCATTTTTAGCTAAAAAAAAAAAGAGTGCAAAAATTTTCGTTTGCTGGTAAGCCAGTTAAAAGTTATTAAGTTTTCAAAAGCGTTATCTTTACTAAAATGCAATATTTTATTGATTAAGAACTTTTTAACAGGCTGCGCTATATCGAAAATTTGTGTATCATTTTTCTTAGCTCAAAACACTTACAAAATTTATACCTTAATAACATTTTAGCGGTTCGAGATATGTGAAAAATGTTAGCATTATTCTCAGTTGGTACCACATTTTAATTGTGTGCGTTTAAAAAATTTATTTTTAAAAAATGCTGAAAAAAGTTTACCGTACACTCTATTGACTAAACGGTGTGACTGCTGAAAAGGTAAAGATATAGATGTAGCTTATATGGCTTGTATGGACCAAACAAAGAGAAAAATAAGAGATACAAACAAACACAACCGTTGTGAACTTACACAAAATGCAACCGCGTTTTATTCATTTAATTTTTTTTTTTTGTATACTACGCATCAAGCAAAGCCACGAATGTGCACATAAAAATTGTGAGTACTGCAAAATATAAATTAAACAACAAATAAATTAAATAAAAAATTTACTAAAAGAATACTATTTTGATAAATTTGAAAATTGAAGATGCAGGCGAAAATAAAATACCTTTCGGTACTATTATTCAAAACAATATTTTGATAAATTGAGGATCCAGGCTAAAATAAAATATAAAATACGCTTTGGTGCGACTGTACAAAACAAAAATGCCTGTCCCGGGTAGGTGTTTTCAAAAGATATAGTGTTCTTAAGATATTTAGCGTTATTTTGCATAGATCTTTTTTGAATTTTAGAAATACCTTCATTTGAAAAATGTAAAATTGCGTTATACATACACATGCATGTAAGCAATTGGAAATTATTAATGGATTTAATTTTTTTAATAAATTATTTTGTTTATTTCCAGATGTTTTATTGAATAGCATTATGTTAACGATGTTATATATATATTTATATTAATCCCAAAAAAATTGATTTAAATTTCAGCAACATAAATTAACTAAAGGAAAAAATTTACGCTAAGTTTTTTAGTTTTTTTTTTCGTTCTTCTAAGCTCCAGCAAAACTTTTTGTTGATTTCAACAAGTCGATTTTAAGTTGCATTGAGCAAAGTGTTAGCAAAACATTTTGTTAAATTTACTAATTTTTTGCTAAAAATCAGCCAAACACTTTTGCAGATATTAGCAATTTTTCTGTAAGGATCCTTCCAACAAAAATTTATCTGACTCGACTAACTTTTTTGCTAAATTTACGGACTTCTTTTTAGTGTAGATATGTGATGAATATTCCGTTAATATTCGGTATTCGGCATATTTTGCAAATCTAGTTTTTCATAAAAAAAAACACAGCGGCGTTTTTAACCTACAAAGTATTACGGTTCAGTTTAATTTAGTCTATATCTAAAGTACAATGTACTTTTATATTAAAAGTACAGTAAAACTCTCTTATGACGAACTCGGTTAAGACGAAACCTCGGTTAATACGAACTAATTTAAAAGTCCCAACGTTTTGGCAACAATTTTCATATAAAATACATCTTTTAATACCAACTCGGTTAATACAAACCCTCGGTTATTACGAACTGTTTTAAGCAGTCCCAAAAACTCGTTTTCATACAAATTACCATGTTTAGTACACTCTTTATCCGTTTAATGGGATAGACCTCATATGAATTTCATATCTGTGTATGACTTTCTAGATATAGATACTAATGTTTTGACGTCATATACTTTATCAGGTGAAGAAATATTGAAAATTGTTAATCCTGCCGATGTTGAAATTTGTCAAGATATATATTTGAACAAAATCGTGTGCCGAAGAAGCTGACAATCATATTTTGGTAATAGAAAAACTTATAATGAATGAAATCATTAATTCAGTCATTCAGAAAAATTAACAGATTTTTTTTTTTGTAAATGAAGAATTTAATTGAATTTTTAATTGTGAATGCATGAAATGCTAATTTTATTTTTCATTTTTTTTTTAAATCTTGTTTTTGTTTTAATAAATACATATTTTTTATCGTTAAAAAAAATCCGCTTAATACGAACCTCGCTTAAGACGAACTAATTTTTTTGGTCCCTCGGAGTTCGTCTTAACCGGGTTTTACTGTATATGGAAATGAATACAAGAACTATTCAGCTTTCGAACACACTATTTCTGACATCTCTAGTTATCACACAAACAAGGTATAATTAAAATAGTCGTATCGATTTACATATAAGAGATTTTAAAATTAGATGAAGTTATATATAATTTGAGGCAATTGTCGAAAAAACTAGGAACTGTTTTTATCAGATCTTATCCAAAAATATTAATTATATATAATCTATATAATAATATACAATACTTATAATATAATATAATATAATAATTACAAAATTTATGAAAACTCGGATGAAATTATCTAATTGCATTGAATTATATCTTATTTGATACGATTATATCGAATTCTATACAATTGGATATATATTAGAGAAAATTATATGTTTATATTTTTCGGATCAAATTTGATATCATCGCATATCTAATTTATATACAACTTTGATGTTGCCCCATATCAATTTTATTTTACTCGGGTATAGAAAAATTGAAGAAAATTCCAACATTTATTGCGGTAAGTGTTATCAGTGTAACGAACGTAAATGAACGACAGAGCGCGCTTGTTTGCGGATGTAAGTGGTGCTTAATAAAATGACAACGCAATGATGATGATGTTGATGAAAATTTTCATCGTCGAGTTCTTCCTTTTAGCTGATGCTGCTACTAATGATGAAATGGCTTATGTGTAAGTTAAGTTTAAATGAAATGTGGCACATGTCAGTTTGCCTCTTTTTTTATGGCCCCTTTAAATAAATAAGCAAAATATGTGGGGTTATAATACGCATTCTATATTTATTCAAAATGTTCTGGAGTATGTTAATGTTGTTAAGTTTCTTTTAATTTTGTAGGAATACAAATTATTTATTAAAAAGTTTGTAAAATAAAAAGTAATACAAAAAGCATTATGGCTCTAAATACAAACTTTAATTTTATAATTACCCTTTTAAAGTAAGAAGACATACTTTTTTTTTAATATCTTTACGCATGCTATTCAAAATATTTCAGTTTTGTATTCGAAGGTCAAAATTAATTAATTCTTAAGACAACACTTTTTTGCTATTTAATTCCTTTGGTAATAAAATATAAACAAAAATCAAGAAATCTCTGTTACTTTGATGATGCTGTGGCAATAACTTGTAATCAATTCAAGACAAAGCAAAAAAGCTATAAAACTCTCTACTGCAATCACCTTTTAATACTCTGCTTAAAATTGTAAATTACTGACTCTTCATAAAATTCTCATTAACTACTTTCTTTCAAGTGTTGTAGCCACTCAACAACAGCAAGCAGTCAGCAACAGTAACACAAGCTGTTAGCAATATTAGTTGTTGTAGCAACAACTGTAACAATGTTGTAAATAACAAACACACACACACACATTAGTGGGCATAGTAAACTGCATAAGCTTATGTACACTATTTTACCACACATATATATATTATTTGTGTGTGTGTGTCAGAGTTTTTAAAAGAATGTAAAATTTAATTTAATGAAAAATGAAAATTATTCAAGTTTGAGGCCATACTCTATATTTCTTTATTAGGAGATTGTCCTAACAAATAATCTATAGAGTTTTTTGTTTTCAAATTTATTCTTTGACCGTTTCAGGAGTGTGTTGATTAGGGTGGGGCGATTAGTATGGAAGGAAAAAAATCTTAATAGGCGCTTCGCGTTTCTGATTCTTGGGATTGTACTGAGCAAAAAAGTCCACTAGACCATACGTCTACGGTGAAAATCGAGCTTCCAGATTTTTACTTTACGGCAAAAAAGCCCTATTTTGAAATAAAAAATTAACCTCTTAAACCCCACCCACAAATATGATTGATGGAATAATCTGCTAGAGAATCTTCCAAAGAAGAGATTGATACCATAATCTTGGATAAGCTCCTCCTACTTCCTCAGATATGTCCATCCCACACATTGTTACTTTCACAAAATACGGCTAAAAAGTCAAAATCTGGAAGCTCGATTTTCACCGTAGACGTATGGTCTAGTGGACTTTTTGCTCAGTACAATCCCAAGGATCAGAAACGCGAAGCGCCCATTAAGATGTTCAAATCGCCCCACCCTAGTGTTGATAGATCTATTTCGGGAATTTTCTAGGTTCCCATCATCAGAACACGTTTTGAAAGAGGTAACAATCCCATGCCAAACATCAAACATTCATATAAACTAATTTACTCACTACAGGAGAACTAATATATATTATATGAGCTCGAAGTAAAAACAGATTATCACCATTGATGAAAAAATAAATTGAAAAACTTGTTTTTTGTTCAAAGGAAAAGAAACAAAAACGTATATTGAATATTTACCAAAGGTAGATATACACACAAAAAACAAGTTTTCAATTTATTTTTTCATCAATTTTGATAATCTGTTTTACAATATCTAAAAAAATATTACAAATTGTTTAAAATTTTTAATATTTCCATAAAAACAATACAAAAAATATACAATTCATTTTAGTTAGAAATACTGCATTGAATTTTGAGGTTTTATGTAAAAATAACTATAAAGAATATCGAAACGATTTTTGGAACGTAGGACAATTACTTACTTTTTATTAAAAAAAAAATAAAATTTTGCTGAAACTGGTAGTATAAGTATACTTTTTTAAAAATATAGAAAGGCTATTGAAAAAAGGATTTTTTCCACAAAATTTGCTGCCTAGTCTACGCTTTTGAGAGGGCGGTGGCAAATCATGAGGCAAACCATTATAGTATGTCTCTTTATAGTATAAAATTCTAAAAATAACATTTCGTTCCAAAATTCATAATTTTCGACCTATGCTGGGAGTAGGGTGCATATCAGAAAATATTTTAAACCGCACTATTAAGCATTTTTGAAGTGCATTCTTTCAAAATATGTTAAAAAAATATTCTAAACAATACCAACAAAATACATATAAAGGTGAATGAAGCAAACACTTATGTGACCACAAAAATGCCATTTCAGGACACATTTAAAATGTTTGAGTTTAAAAAATTATCACTACGAAACGGCTTGAGATAATTAAAAAACAAAATCAGCGAGAGTTTAGGAACAGTCATGAGAATCACACAAAAAATATTAAGCGTTTTCTTACAATAATGAATAACTTATTGGCAAAAACAAGTCAAGGAGAAAAATGAAGATTTTGAAATTCAAAGTCAAATATTTTTTGAACTTTAAGAGATATTATCCCACCAAAAAATAGTGCTTACCCAGAAGCAGTTCCGGAAGGCATTATTTAATACCAAGCGCTTCCAAAGCAGATCAGGAAGGCATGATATTTGTTTGCGATGTCCCACTTAGAAGGTCTCTTTTTTTTTTATTTTTTCAACTTACATAACCGAGCCTATTTAGGCCATATATGGCTATTAAAAGCTACTAAATACTACTACTACTACTCTTTTAAGCAGATAAAAATCGCTTCTTTCGTGTGCTCTTAGAAGCAATAAATTCATGACTTCGTAGGCAATAAAAAGCGCTATTTTTGTATTTTGACAACATTAATGCTTCCTGGTATACATTCTTTACAGCTTCAGTGCAAGCATTATTCACTGCTTCAAAGAAGGCAGAACAGAATGCCTACCCTAATTGCTATATTGTATGCAAGGCTGTATTTTAGAAGCATACAAATGTAGTTAGTGCTTAGCAAATCGAGGTTATTTTTTGCTTTGATGGCACATAAAGCATGTTTTTGCTTTGTCTCGTAACCTAGTTTACAAAAAGAAATCGGTCCACATTTGTAAAAGTTATACCCCTTTAAAACTTGTAACACACTCTGTGTTGAAACAGGGTAACTGGAGAAATCTTCTTTATATCATACATGAGACTAATTAATTGAATGGACTGATTAATTGATGATTTCATTACAATTTCATTGATATCAATTGTAATGAAATTTTTTTCATTTGCATTTTTTAATTAATAGTAATGAATTTTATTGATTTGATTGCATTGATTAAAGGTGATTTTAAATTTCATTACCATATGTAATGAATTAATTAAAGGAAGCAAATTACAATTGACTGAATGCAAATATGCTGGTCTGGGAAAGATTCCGGTAGATTAATTTTTTATGAAAAAACCACAGGGTGTGTCATTTATTTGTTTACCCAAAAACGTACGTGAAAATAAAAATTTATTTACCCGATAATGGAATGGAACATTGGTCCAAAGAGGAACGATATGGAATGAAACGGGGAACGATTGAAATCGGAACACTGTACACGTTTGTGTTGTCGAAGGTTTACAAGAATTTTGTCCGTTTTGCGATATCTTGCTTAGTTTTCGAGATAAAATCCATTTTAAAAAATGGCGATATTTTAAAATGTCCAGTTTCTCTAAAACTAAGCAAGATATCGCAAAACGGACAAAATTCTTGCAAACCTTCCAATAACACAAACGTGTATATTGTTCCGATTCCAATAGTTCCCCGTTTCATTCCATATCGTTCCTCTTTGGACCAATGTTCCATTCCATTATCGGGTAAATAAATTTTTATTTTCACGTACGTTTCATTATTTCATTATTTTACTTATTTACGTGAAAATAGATACTACAAACATAATCCTCGTTCCATTTCGTTTCCCGTATTCAATGTTACAATTTAACCTCCATTTTTTATGTTGCCTTTTTTTCTCAACTGTAATTAGTTTTTCAGGCATTAGAGTGATTTCATTAGCATTAGTAGGAGAAATGCTAATGCCAAAAAATTTCATTACAATTAAATGGTAATGAAATTTTTTGGAAGAGTGAGAAATTAAACATGTCACCAACCTTTGCAGTTCTTTGACATGTCCCAATTGCTCAATTTATTTCTCTTAGGACAACGCCATATTTAAGTTAAAAATTAAATTAAAATAAATGAATCGCTATTGTGTAAGCTGTAGGACTTTTCTTCGTATAAAAATTTTGCTAAAGTTTAAGCTATTTTTTGCATTTCGTTTGGATTTTTTTTGTGTTTTTCTTTGAAGTAGTATTTCAGTAGGAATAACTGAAAAATCATTTGTTTAAAAAAACAAAAAATCTAATATTTTCTGTCGTAAATAAACTCAATGAAATTAAATAGACCAATAATTATTAGAAATAAAAGATTTATTTAAAAATTAATAAATCTACATTGACACAAGAAAATGTCCAAGGAGAAAAAATGCCTAAGGAGTTGGCCTGTACGCTGATGTTATTGGATTTGAAATATTTAATTTTTTTGTAATTTTTAATACAGCCCAAATATCAGCTGTACTCTTATAATATTATGTGATAAAGACCACTGCAAATGTAGTTAATAACAAATGTTTTTTACTGTTGATAAACTGAACTACAGATGTAGTAAAAACAAACAACAAATGTAGTACAGAATTCACAATCTTTTATTTATTTACTGATAACATTAATATAAATTCATAGTACTGTCATTTGATGTGTTTTTTTTTTTTTTTTTTTTTGATGTACAAATTTAGTCAAAACTGAAATTTGTTCTGCAAATGACTACTTTTTCAACTAAAAATTAAGATAATATTTTACTCTTCAAACAACTACAAATATTTACAGGAAAAATTTGCAGACTGTGGCCCTACACTCAGAACATTCCCTCAAATGTATTTGGGAAACCATAAGAAAGTGTTCTATGAGGAAGTCTTTAGAGATTTATATTAAAAAGTAGATTTTAATCTAAAACTTACTTTTATTAAAAAAGTAAACAATTTTTAAACAAATCTTGTGATATCTTGTGATATGTGAGGCGTTTGTAGTGTAATGGTTAGAGCGTTTGACTGTTAAACAGATGGCCCAGCGTTCGATTCCCGGTGACGACAACATCGATTTAGAACAACAATATATATGAGTTCAGTATCCCAGTAAAAATGTTTCGTGTTTTTAGAAGCAGGATAAAACAAATGCGCTGATGTAAGTGCTTACTATTATATAATATTGAGAAGCAGCAAAAGAAACGAATAATTTTCGTATAAACATCAACAAACAAAAATTTTGAGCTTACTGTTTTCCCTAACAAGTATGCAGGTTGTAAGCAGCTTACCCTAATCCATTATAATGATGCAGGTTGTAATGCAGAAAGTTTCGTATCGTGTATTATAAACGATCTCTAACAATTTTCCCGAGTGATTTCCGATCGTGTTTTTTTTTTTTTTTTTATAAAGAGAGGCAACACTCAGGAAATACTTCCTATATTTTAGTGTGTTGCTTTCTTTGGAAAGGGATAGTAGAGAGATGAAAGGTGGGGAAAGATGAAGGGCTTCAGACATGGCAACACTGTAATTGCGCGAGATGATAAGTATTAGAACAGTTGTTGCTCGCCACCTGATGGAGAGTTGGCGAACTTAGTGCAGCTTTTTGGTTCATAGCCCTGATTCATTATTTTACTTCGGTGGGGTTAATTGCTATGGGAACACCGAAGGTGGACATTGCGATACGTATGAGGGATAGAAAAAACTCATACGTATTATTTTGATGTTGCCGGCACCGGGGATCGAACCCGGGACCATCTGTGTAATAGTCCAACGCGCTAACCATAACACCACAACGCGCTAACCATAACACCAACGGCTGCAATACAAAATAATTAGTCATTAAACTGTTTCTGAAGAGCTAGCACGTGTAGCGGTAAAAAATAAAATTATTATATTATATGTCCAAAATTTTAACAACAAAATATTAATATCTGTAGAATTTTATGTAAAATAAATTATGTTTGCATATTCATGTTATTACTTTTAATCGTAAAAATGTAAACATAAAATATGATTTTACTGCAAGCCATGAAATCACAGCTTCTTATAAGCGCTAAAATCACCGCATACTTTGCCCAAAAGTAATTCTTCCAAGTGGGAATTCGCCATATAAAAATCATAGCATATGTAAGCAGGTTTGTAAAGGATTCTTTTTGTATTACTCCCTTACAAACCTGCTTGCATGTAAGCAGCGTTTTTTTACTGGGATCCGTCATATGTGTCGCAGCGCCCGCCTTCGGCGTTCCCATAGCCCTTAACCCCACCGAAGTAAAATTATGAATCAGGGCTATGAATGAAAAAGTTTCAATAAGTTCGTCAACTCCATCAGTTGGCGAGCAACAACTCTTCTAAGACTTATCCTCTCACGCAATTTAGTGGTTGCTAAAATGGCAAGCCTGCCTCCGTCCCTATTTCACAACGTTACCAGCTTGACGTATGATTTTTACGTCCAGAGTAGTTAACTTGTGTTTATACAAGGTGGCGCAAAAGTAATCCTCCTATCAGCAAATGCTATAAATTTTGCGATTGGCCCCTATTGTCAGTTCTGTTTTGACATTTGTGTAGTAAACACATGCGAAATACACGTTAATAAACAATGTTACGCTACACTGCTCCAGAACGCGGAATATTGGTGACTATTTATTTGACCAATAATCGGTCGGTGACTTTGGCACAACGTGAATTTCGTCGCAGATTTCCTGGCCGTCCAACGCCTACTGGTGAAACACTGCGACGTTTAGCCGCTCGCCTCGAAGAGACTGGCACAACACGAGATGCTGCCAGGCGTGGCAGACCCCGGAGTAGCCGTTCTGCAGAGAATATTGCTGCTGTAGCCGAGGATGTCATGGAAGCGCCGTCGACATCGACCAGACGACGTGCCACGCAAATGGGTATCAGTCGACGGTCTTTACAGCGAATTTTGGTACACGATTTGAAGATGTTTCCGTACAAAGTCCAGACGGTGCATCAGCTGTTAGCTGCTGACCGCCAATCGCGTGTAACATACGCTCAAGCCATCCTTAATCACCACCAAGAGGAAGATGATTTTTCATCAAAAATAATCATGAGTGATGAGGCCCATTTCCATCTTAGCGGGTACGTAAATAAGCAAAATTTACGCTTCTGGGGCACTGAAAATCCGCGTGTAACCCACGAAGAGCCATTACACCTGCTCAAAGTCATTGTATGGTGTGCTGTTTTCGCTGGAGGAGTCATCGGACCTTTTTTCTTCGAAGACGTCGCGGGCCAAACGGTTACTGTGAATGGGGAGCGCTACAGAGCAATGATCAACGAGTTATTTTTGCCGCAACTTGCTGAATTGGGATTGGAAAACATGTGGTTCCAACAGGACGGTGCAACGGCACACACTGCACGTGCCACAACCGATATGCTGAAGGATGCATTTCCCGGGCGCCTAATCTCCCGTTTTGGCGATTTGCACTGGCCAGCAAGATCGCCTGATTTGACCGCTCCAGACTTCTTTTTGTGGGGCGTTTTGAAGTCGCGGGTTTATGTCAACAAGCCTCAGACTCTTGCAGCTCTTAAAGACAATATCCGTCAAGAATGTGAGGACCTATCGCCGGAAGTTTTGGCCAAAGTGATGGAAAATGCCATAAAAAGGGCTCAAATGACAATCAACTGTGGCGGCGGCCATTTACATGACATCATATTCTCGACTTGATGTAAAAAAAATTAAAATACCAAATAAAAATAATCCACAAGAAGAATCAAAGTTTTTCATTTTTTTTTTTTTTAAATTACAGCCAAAAAACATCGGAAGGTTATTTTTGCGCCACCTGTTATTTGAGTTTTTTTTTCGTGGTTTTATGTCCCGAAAGCTATAAACGTTAGAGGTGTACAAAACATTTAAAGCTAATTTTAAGAGTTCCGATTTTTCTTGTTTGCATAACATATTTCTTGTTTGCATAAAAAGTAAATGATATGAAACGATTTGATAAAGAAAATTCTGCTCGGAAATATGAAAAATTTCCTGAGTGTTACTTCCTTTAAAAAAATAAAAGGAAAAATACTGGACATTTTTTTTTACCTTGATTTAATTCTTTTCAATTCGGATGTGTGCAAGTATACTTTTGGGAAAATTGTTTAAATTACTTTTAATGTTTCTTCATTTTTAAAAGAAGCCAACAGCACTAAAACAAAAACGAAAAGAGTTAATCTTCAATAAAATGTAACAAACGCTTTTTATATTCGTAGAAGATGAGTAAATTGTTCATTACTTTTTTCTTCATGCCACAAAATTAAATATTGTTGGCTAAAACAGTAGAATGTGTGGCTGCATTTTAAAGTTTAGTTGCCATTTGCATCAGATACTTAAATTCAACATCACTTTTCTATTTGTATTTTCTTCGCTGTGTTGTGTTGGCTACAACTGAAACCCCTTTTTTATGATTTACAATTTCATTAAGTTTTTTTTCCTAAAAAAAATGCAATTTTAACTTTTCAACATACAAATTTTGTTGCCTGGAAAAATTAAGTAAATTTCTTTCGATTGTTGCAAAAAGTTGTATATGGGGGATTTCATCCCAAGTGACCGAAGTTTTGAATCTGATGTCTTAGGATCGGAATGAAACTTGCACCATGTTAAGTTATGACACACAATTTCAGCAGGAACGGTCAAGGACTCTCCGAGTTGGAGGATATTGAATTTTGACACTTTCGTCAAACAGCCCTTTTTTCGGCTACATATAACTAATTATCTATTGTAGTTAGAAAATTTTGTCCAAAATGTAATTTTAAAAAAATTTTAAAAAAATTTTGTTGACTTGTTTTTTAATATGGGGTAATTTTTTAGAAAACTTAGGGCTATTCCTGTAAGAGCTTTGTGGTCGCTGAGTGGGATGCACCAAAAATTTTGAGTGTTCTTTGTTTTTATCCGATTTTCATAAAATTAACACATTTCTAATCTGCTAGTAAAAACCTAAAAAAACATCAATCAGCAAAACTTGTATAACCTGATTTATTAAATTAAGGTCGGTAACTGGTTACTTTTCTATTACGTACATTATTTTTTTAACAGGGGCATATCCATTCTGGTAACAACTTACAAAACACATGTTACCTCCAGTGCAAATGTAATAAGGTTTGATTGATTTTTTATGTTGGTTATTATATTAAAATTTAAAAATTTGTATCTAAAAATATTACACATGAAATTTTTTATAAGTTTTGGGTGGAAAAAATACACTTTTTATGATAAATAAGTGACATGTTACTTTTCTATTAAAAACTATTTAAACAAACAAATTAAAACTATGTACGCAATATTAATATATTTGTTCCTATTTAAATTTTATAAAAAATTGGGTAAATATATTCATCCATTTACAGTGGTGTTCAAAAAATTTGCAACTGAAATCATGGTTTAGGTAATTCTAATTTTTTTGATCAAAAAGATTTGTGGTATAAGTTTTTGTTTTTTTTTTATTAAATTTAGTTATAGCATATTATTTTACAAATACAAAAAAATTATTCATAACTTCTCAAAAATAAAAAAAAGTAATTTTAACAAAATAAGTCGATGGTGCCGTGTTCAAAACATTTGCAACTCTTAAATTAATTAACAGGAAATACAAACAAGGGTTTTAATGCTTAGTATTTTGTAGCGTAGCCATTATTTTTTATAACTTCTGAACACCTCTTAGGCATTGAAGCAATGAGCTTTTTAATATAATCGTCAGAAATTTCATTTTACTGCTTCTCCAACTCGACGAAAAGTTCATTACCATTTCGGAATACTTTATTGCCGATATTCCGTTTTACAATCATCCACATGTTCTCAATTGGGTTGAGATCGGGAGATTGCGTCGGCCACGACATGAAATTAATTTCATTTTCCTGCAACCAAACTCTTACAACCCCCGCCGTGTGTTTTGGGTCGTTGTCGTGCTGGAAGATCCATGAGAGTGGCATTTCCCATTCAGCATACGGAAGCTTAACAGAACTCAAAAGATCTCTATAGATTGTGACAGTCATTGTGCTAGTAATGCGGTGAATTGGGCCAATCCCATTTCCTGAAAAACACCATCACACCATAATGTTTCCACCTCCGTGCTTCACTGTGGCGGTTGTGTATCTGGGATTAAACTTTTCGCCTCGTGGTCTTCGAACATTGGCTCTTCCATCTGATCCCCGGAGGTTGAATTTAGACTCATCTGACCACAATACATTTTTTCATTGCTGTTGAGTCCAGTTCAAATGGGTGCGTGCAAAGTCAAGCCAAGCTTTTCGGTTTTTTTTCCGATACAAACGGTTTTTTTGTACATCTATAACTTCTAAGACCATATTCTCGGGCTCTTCTTTTAATGGTTAGAAGACATCTATTAAAAGTTCAGTTTTAGCTCCTCTAGCATTTGTTAGTACAAATTGTTTCGTTAAGAGTAAAAATAATGAGAGTTGCAAATGTATTGAACACCTGCATTTTGAATACATCTATTATTTTTAATTTTTTTTTGTTTTAATTTAACGGAATTAATTTTTTTTTATTTGTTTAACATAAAACAATGTATGAAGAATATGTAAAAAATAAATTTTAGTAACTTAGTGGGATTAAAAAAAGAAATAAATCAATGAAAACAACAAATGCGATCTCAGTTCTAAATGTTTTGACCACTACTGTATTAGTCTTTGGGAACATGGAGTCACATATACTTCCTAATATGTTCATATATGAGTTCTTTTTGCAAATATTGAATTCCATATACTTCCATATTTGCCCATATATGGCCCTCTTTTGCGAAATATATATAATATAAATAATATATACTTCTTTATATGTCCATATATAAGCATTTTTTACAAATATGAAATCCCATATACCTCCATATATGTCCATATATGAGTCCTTTTTAAATATACCCGATTAAAAAAATTAAATATAACGATATATTCTTTAATACAAAAATATATGATCATATAAAATAGCATATGGAGAAATATATATTTATATATAATTAAATTTTTTCAAAATGTTTTATCAAAACAATTCACGTATAAGCCAATCATGTATAATAAAATACTATTCTGAATATTATACATAAACATGGGTGATAAATTAGATTAATTTTTTACAAAAAGAATTGATAAAATTTTATAAAATTTGATGTAACCCAATACATAATTATATAGAAACATCAATACGTCTACTGTCATTTTAGGACATACTTATATATAATCCAAAACTGAAAAAATTTCCTAAATCAATTTCTATGTAACTATATAAAATTAAAAAATCGCAAAATATTTTACGGAAATAATTTACAATTTTGCGAAATCAATTTCCATTGCAAATAATAAACCCTCCAGCAAAATGTTATAGAACAGATTACCCTAGGAAGCTGTTCTAAAACAGCTTCTTTTATCACCGGTTACAAAGAACCGTTTCTAGAACAGGTTCCTGGTTCCAAATTGTTAGGCTTCGCTGTCCTAGAACCAGTTCTATAACTGGTTCTAAAGCACCTTGTTCCAGTTTGAAGGTCAAGAACCTATTGCAAATAGGACAAACTCCATATAAAAAAAACCGGTTATAGAACAGAAATTATAACCTATTATAATACAGTATAAGTGATTCCGCAGCCTGGGTCATTTTAATATTGACAAACATTTTTAAATTAAAATTAACAATTTCGTTTTAAAACAATAAGTTGATGTCCAAAAAATATATAAACAAAATTTAAGTTATTTACAAATTTTATTTATTTAGTTTCGAACCCGTTTTATGAAGGTCAAATTTATGTAACTTAATATATTTTAATTTAAATATATTTGGATTATTATGTATCTAATTGTATTTAATTATATATAATTGTATCAACTATAATATAATTAGATGTAATACAACTAGAAAGATACAATTTAATAGAACTATTTTTCGGCTCAAATTATATCCTCTTATATTTGGGGACAATATATCATGATACATAATTTTATATAAATTGTTTACTCAGTTATGTAATCGCATCTACTTCCATATATGACCATATATAGAACACATATTTCCACATTTGTCCATACACTCAACCATATATGTCTTTATATGAACAAATTTGAACATATATGAACTTGTTTAGCATTTTCTTCAATCTTAAAAAAAAATGTTTAAATTGTTACGACTTTTTTAATTAAAAAATATTTTTAATTTTTTTTTAAGATTGAAGAAAAAGCTATCAGAAATATTTTGGACAAAATTTTGTATGGTATTGCATGCAAATGCATTTTTGTAGTCAGTAGCCCAAAATCGAGTTTAACCAAATACTTTTGCTAGTCAAAGAATTTGCAACAAAATGGCATCGATTAGTTGTTGCATATTTTTGCCTATTTTGCTATAAATGCATATTTTAAGTGCATATTTTGACATTTTTTGAAGCATCTTTAACATATTTTCAATTTATGCTCATATTTTTGCATATTTTTTAAATATAAAAATTAAGTTTTAAGTGTGAGATTTTATTTGTTGAGTTTTAGATCATGACAAATTTTTCTCTAAATTAACAGAAAAATTATAATTTTTATATGATAATTTACTTTGACTATTAGAAAAGAAAACACAGAAAAAGTTAACTTTCAGTTAAAACTTTAAATGGCAGTTCTTTTCTCTAATGTCATCATATACTATCCTTCTACATTAGCAAAGCATATCAACAAACATTAAAGTTTTAATTAAAAATAAACAAAAAATAAATCAGTTGTAATATAATGTAATGCAAAGTAATGCATCAGTGTAATTTGTTACACATTTATATAGGATTTCATTTTTTAAACCAGCAAACTTGAGTTATAAATAGGTTTTTGAAAATCCAAAAATAGCACATGCATATTTTTTTGAGTTTAAGTGAATATTTTTGGAATTTTAGTGCATATTATTTGGATTTTTGTGCATATTCCGATTTTAATACATATTTCAAGCGCATACTTGGGATTCTTTACTGCATATTATAAGCACCTGTTTTCATTTTTCAGTTGCATGGAAGCCCTTATTATGAGTAAACAATGAGTTCGACGAAAATATTAAAATTCAACACCCTCCAAATCGGAGACTCCTTTTCAGATCCCGATGAAGTTTTGTGTCATAACTACTGCACTATAGGACTCAACTTGGTTCAAGTTTCATCCCGATCCCAAGACATCGGCTTCAAAGGTTCGCTCACTTGAGATGAAATCCCCCATATATATAAAAAATTGTTTAAAAACTTAAAGGAAAAAATCTGAATTGCATCAAAAGTGGCAATTAGGAAGAAAAGTTTTTTTTTTGAAAAAAGTTAAAATGCCAAATGGAATGAAAAATTAAACAGACAGAAAATAAGAAAAGATACAAACTATTTTATCTTTTTATCGTTTTTTATTTTTTTTTTTTCAAAAAAAAAAGTAGCCCAATGGAGAAATTTTGCAATGCAACAGAAAAATATTGACGACTGCATCCATTTGTGAGTCAAGTTATGAATCAGTTATACTTAATTCCAACAATTAATATAATATTAACTAAGAACGATATATGCCACACTCATAGAAATAAACCTGTAAAAATTGCAATAAAACTACCAAAAATTAGTTAAAAATTAGCCTGCAGAAAAATTTGCTAAAATTATCAAATTTTTTTTACTAAATATTGGTAATATAAGAACAGCAAAAATAAATCTGTTGAATTTACAAATATTAAGATATGTTTAAGTTAAATTTTAGTTGATTGAAAGTAACAAAATAATCTGCTCAAATTAGCAAAAACATTTACTAAATATTAGTAGACAAGAAAATTATTAAAAATGTGCCATTTTTAATGTTTTTGTAAGTGCTAAAAAAAAGTCTGCCCTATGAAATCATCACTCTACAATTTTTATCAAAAATTTCTGTTGATTTTAGTAAAATAAACTGTTATTTGCATTCTACTGAATTTCAGGTAACTATAGAAAAAATTTCAACAATTTTTTACCAAAAATTTCTGTTGATTTTAGTAAAATAAACTGTTATTTCCATTCTACTGAATTTCAGGTAAACATAGCAAACATTTTGTTAATATTACAGTTTTTGTTTGTTATTTTGAGTCTACAAATATTTAGTAAAAGTGTTTGCTAATTTTATAAAGTAAAATACTATTATCTAAATTTCACATCGAATATAACTAAAATTTTGTAAAGTTAACAGATTTATTTTTGCTGTTCTTATTTAATTAGTATTTAGCAAAAAAAAAACTGCTAAATTTAGCAGTTTTTTTCTGCAAGGCAATTTTTAACAAATTTTTAGTAGCTTTTTCTGCTCTTTTTACAGGTTTATTTCTATAAGTGCACAACTGTTAAACTATAGAAGTCGCCAATTAAGATTTAAGTTTTAAAGATCAGAACGAATTTGTGTACAAGTTGGTGCCCAAAAATCCTAATTTAAAATTTCTCTACTGGATCCTTTAACAAACTAAAACTTATGAAACAAATTTTCAATATTCTTAAATTGTCAATGCAAAAGAAAAGAAAATATATTCGTATTTTAAAGTCATAGCAACAACATACTTCTTCCTTAATTTTTTCCTTGAGTTTAATGTTATTGAAAGTTGATTTTATTAAATGTCTGGCATCTGTGTTTGAATGTATGCCTGAATGTTTATATGACTCTGGATAATAATGTTGGTTGATTTTGGCATTACGTTTAAACTTTCTAAAAATAATAATAAAGTATGAAAAATGAAAGAAAAAAGTAAATAATTTTTTTTTTTTTTAACAACCCACTAGTCAAACCGAACCACTTAAGGTTTTGCGGATTACTTGCAAAAATACTTTAAGCATACTCGAATCCTGTTGATACTTGTTGAGTTTTGTTTGGTTTTTCTTTTAACTTTATTTCATTATTTCTTTTTTCATATAGAAGAATTTTTTGCTTGTTGAATTATTTTTGAATTTTATTTTTTATTTTGGCATATTCCAAACCATAATTTTTTTCTTCTAAAAATTAACATAATTTATTCAATTTGAAAAGAAACATAAAATATCGTCGTCAATCCTTATTGAAGTCAGCAAACAAAATATGCGACAAGTGCCTGCAATAACAACAAGAGAAAAAAAAACACATGGAACTCATAAAATTTTCCAAAAAAAAAGTCAAAGTTGAGTTTGAGCTTTTTTTATTATTTAGCAAATATGGGTGTTTCCGCTATTCTAATATGGAAGGTCAGTTAAAGAGTTTTCTCGTTTGATTAAGAAATTCGGATTTGTTAGAGAGGCGGAAAAATTAAAGAATATGGATTTAAATTTTTTATTTTTTTCATCATTGTTTAAAAATGTTTTTTTTAGCAGGAAAATTCTAAAACAAACAAAAGCAAACATTTAGTAGAGAACTCATTCAATTATATACCATATGGATCGTTGTGGGATAGTCTTTCATGAAATGCTGTGATAGTCTTTCATAAAATGCTCTGCTTTTAAAAGTTTAGATTTTTATTTCGTCGGACACTGTAACCTTTGTAAGTTTTTAACATTTCTTTTTTTTAGCACAAATAAAGATTATATTTTGACTTTTTTTGTGAGCAAAAATAAAAGTTAGTTTTTACAAAAATGTTGACACTTAGAACACTTAGAATATTTTTCATTATTTTTTTTAGCAATCTGTTATTATGCCAAAAAGACGCTAGAATGGCTTAATGCAAAAAAAAAACATATCTTTTATACCGAAATACGCAAATCTTCCAAACGTTCCATAAGCACGTCCAATTGAGGACTTTTGGGGTCTATTATGCCAAAAAGGGTTTTGAAAATGGTTGTGAAGAAAAATGCACTGATGAATGGTAGAACACAATTAAGAGCAGTGTAAAAATAAAATTTACACGAATGTCGTATAAAGCATGATTGAAGGTATCAAGCATAATCAAGAAGATTAACCTTTGGCTTTCTACAAAAAGTGAATTAATACTTTATAGTCTATACTGTGTTATAAATAAAAATCACTTTTCAAAAAAAAAAAATAATTAGTTTTTTAATTACAAGCATTTTAAAATTATCCATTTACTAAATTAGCATAGGTTAGCTTTAAAATGATGTACAAATAACTCTATTAGCTTAAGCCGTTGAAACATATGGAACGACTATGTATCGACTACTTTTTTAAAGGTTTTGAATATTTTTGATATTTTGAAACGAAATATTTCAAGATCAGCTGGTATTAGCTGTTCTACATTTGGACGAGGTTATAGTTATATGATGTACATCATCTATACCAGTAGTGCGAATCAGTAATTGTTAACGATGCGACAATCGCAAAATATATTGACAACTTTTGTTGTTTGCACTAACGATTAAGAGATTCACTAAGTACACCTTATATGGTAGGAGTAGGCATTTACAACTGGGTTGCCGTAGAAAAATAATATATATGAGTTTTTTATCCCGCATATGTATCGCAACGCCCACATTCGGTGTTCCCATAGCACTTAACCCCAAAAAGCTACAATAAGTTCGCAAATTCTCCATCAGGTATCGAGCAATAACTCTTCTAAGACTTATTTCGCGCAATTGTGTTGTCACAATGCCTTTCATCGTTCCACAACTTTCATTTATCCGCTATCCCCTTTCCAAAGAAGGCAACACATTAATAAATAGGAGGAATTTTCTGATAGTTGATTCTCTTTAAAAAAAAAAAAACTTTTGTTGTTTGCACTAACGATTAAGTTAAAGATAGTCAACAACTCTAGTAATGTATTTAAAAATTTAACTTTTTCTCGATTGAATAAGTAACACAAAAATTGTTGTCGTTTAGATAACAACAACATCTGACTTTAACTTTAACAATAGCGAATATCGTTTAAAAATGTTACTGAAAAAAAAAATCAAGTTTGATATAATTTTAATTAAAAATAATACATACTCTATATTTCCTTATTAGGATATTGTGATAACAAATAATGTATGGAGTTTTTTTGTTTTCAAATTTATTATTTGACCCTTTCAGGAATGTGTTGATAGATCTATTCCGGCAATATTCTAGGATCCCATCATCAGAACACATTTCGAAAGAAGTGACAATCCCATGCCAAACATCAAACATTCATATAAACTAGTTTGTTCACTACATAAGAACTAATATATGAGCTTGAAGTTAAAGATTATAACCATTGTTAAAAAAATAAATTGAAAACTAGTTTGTTATGTGCAAGGTCCACCTCTGGTGGATATTCGATACACGTTTTTTGTTTTTTTCCTCCTTTTTATATTTTGTTTAGTTTATAAACAACACTGGGGCAGTAAACTAGAATGTACTTTGTCTTTTATACAAGTCTGCTATAATTTTTATTAAAAATAAAAATTATGTTTCTTCGACTTTTAATTGTGCAATGAAAATGGAAATTCTTCAAGTTCGAGGCCATACTATATATTTCTTTATTAGGATATTGTCCTAACAAATAATCTATACAGTTTTTGTTTTAAAATTTATTAATTGACCCTTCCAGGAATGTGTTGATAGATCTATTTTGGGGAATTTTCTAGGTTCCCATCATCAGAACTCTAGATTCCCAGTGGTCGTCAATGTTAAAAAAGAGAAGGTTTTTGTTTTGCTTTTTTTTATCTTTTGTTCGTATAGAAATTTAAGCAAATTTAAGTTTGATTTTATTTAAAAATTTGATAATGTATAGATTCTTATCTCCTAATTCCAAATCTGGTATCCAAATTTGTCTACCCCTTCACAATTTCGAAATATCGTATAAAAAAAATATTTTAGGACTACAATCAAAAATCGATTTACTACTCAAGCGTTTTTAAAAAGAGAATAGAAATAAACTCGACACGTCTTTCGTTATTACGATACTTGCGTAAAGTATTTGTTCACTAATTTTCGACGAAAATGTCCCAGTAGTTAAAGTTCGGTAGTGAAAGGGTTAAAATAAATTCCCAAATTAGTTTAAAATGTTTCTTCTCTTAAAACTCCTTATGGAAATTCCCATATCACATTTAATCTTTAAAGAGCTGCTGGTGTTGGTTTGGGGAATACATTCATATATATGTATGAATGTATTTGTTTTTTATAGTAATTGCTTTGTTTTCGTTTTTTTTTTTAATTTCCACTTTAATTCAATATATCAACTGATTGATGGCAATTTTTACGGAGGGGTGCAGAAAACATAAACCAACGAAGAAAAACGATATAAAAATTCAACTTATCTTAAAATTGTGAAAATATATGAGCTTTACCCACTAATGTAATCATTTAAGCAAATACGGCGACAATGACTACACAATAGCAGCAATAAGAAAACTCACTAATAACAGCATGCAAAGACAGACAGACAGACAGACAGCAACGGAATAAAATGAATGTATAAAAAAGAAACCCATAAAATACAAAAAAAAGAAAGGAAATGAAATTAAAACTTTAAATCCAACGTTTTTCTCATCCTTAAACCCCTGTTATGGGTTTTGGCACGCGTTGAAGTCAATTTCAAACACACACATACTTACAAAATACAAAGAAAGCAAAGAGTATTTTGAGTCTACTTAAAAGTTTATATTCGTGTTTATTTTCATTCCTTCATACACATGATACAGAGAAAACAGGCCCCAAAACTAAATCAACAATAATAACAGCAACATTTTAGTGAATGACAAATAAATCCCCTTAAATCTCAATTACTTTAATTTTAAGCATATAGAATGGATACTTAACTATAATATAATTTCATCCGTAGTACTTGGTGTGGTGTTTGTGTTTTAAATAAATACTTAACAAGAAAAGGGGGCAGGATTTTATTTAGAAAAGGAATTTTTTGGACATATAAAAAGTATGTGTAAATACACTTAGAAAAATATTTTTATGGAGGAGAAAATGAGTTCTATTAAAAAATTTAAATTGGAATCAGATTATAAAAACTAACGATACAAAGTCGATACAAATTTTAAATCGAAAACTTGAAAAAACAAACGAATATACTTATTTTGGGGTTGTAGTGTGAACGTGGTATAACAAAGGAAACTTTTCATTGTTAGAACTTTGATTGAGCTAAAAGTTGTATAAGTTATATAGATAAGGAAAAAATTATATGGTACAAAGTAACAATGTCACTTTAGTTAACGCTGTTTTAACATATGGATCCATACATGAACACACATGTTTTATGCATGTCCACATGCATACATAAATGATTCATATGTGTTCATAAACCATTCTTATGTGTACATATGAGGAATCATTACCGAAAATTGAGGAAATATTTACATATGTAATCATACATGTCATACATTTCCATACATGTTCATATGTGTACATTAACGAAAATTGAGGTAATATTTATACATACACTGAACCAAAAATCGTAAGTGAAATCAACATAAAATTTTTGTTAACTTTTGACAAATTTTATTGTTAAAGCAACAACTATTGCATTCAAATTGATGTGAATTTTTGTTAAAACTGTTAGCGTGTGAAAGAAATTTGTAAAAGTTTTAAAAATTAAAAAAATTATTTTAGAAATGTTGAGGTTAAGAAGAAGAATAAACGTTTTTCTTTAAAATTTATAAACACTATTAGTTTTTAAATCAGACTAGACTAGTTTCTGCCTTCTTTTACCGACTGGCTTATCAGTGATTTTCCATTTAAATTGTATTATTGTTTGTGTCTTATAACTGTCAGATTGTCTCTATATAATAAATTTTTCAACAACCTGGCAGCTGTAAGAATCAGACCTGTGCTCTTCTTAAATTACAAACGTAGCAATACCAAGTCATGACAGTTTAACGATCACACTCAAGTATGGCCTCGAATGTAATACAGCTAAATTGCAGTTTTCTTTCCTATTAGCTTTTCTGTTATTGTATATTATACTCAGAAGTGACCAACACTAACAAACACATATAATGCTATTTTTAGATTTTTGTTTATTTTTCTAAACTCCCCTGTCTCTATTTCACAATGCTACCATATTGACGTATGATTTTTACGTTCAGTGTTGACAACTTTTGCGTTTTAAGTTGAGACATCGCCACAGCGCAAATTTGATAATGTATTTTAGTACAGCGTTATTTTAACGTCATATAGAAAGTCGCAATTAATTTTTAATTAATATGCATTTGACAAATTTAATTTAGAAATGTTGAGGTTAAGAAGAAGAATAAACGTTTTTCGTAATAAATAAAATTATGTTAAATGGGTTTTTACAATAGAGTTGTGAATTATTAAACTCAGTAAATTATAGCTGAAAGTGTGTGTTTATTAATTATTTTTAAATAAGTTTATGTAATTTCATACTGTTTTATGTAAATTGTAAACTTGTATTACTGTCATTACTTTATTTTTTATATAAATAATAAATTATTTTTTATATAATATTTTACACATATTAACTTTAATTTGAATGTTTAAAACGTAAACAATCCCTGGTCCTTGTATTTCTTTTTTTAAGATTTCAAATGTAACTAAAATCGGCTAAGCTGCTGCACATAAGGGCTAGGGTAAACTTGCCAAGTTGATGTTGCACATTTGTCACCTATAAATAAAACGGTTCTGATATAGAACTTACATTTACTATTAAAAATCATAAAGACTGTCAACAATAGCTGCAAATAATTTCAGAAAAAAAAGTTAAAAAAAATGTGTTTTCTTTGAATTTGTTGAAAGAAAACTACATCGGACCATGCAACACATATAACCATGAAACGAATTAATATTACGTATACGTTTTTTCAAGTGCTACCATTTTATGCAGACGAAACTACCCCAACTGGTGGTCAGGACTATGTGCCCCATGATTAGCTGCTTACATAATTTAATATTTTTTTACACTTTTACGAAAAACTTTCTAAAAAATTCGTGTAATTGTTATAAATTAAAGTCAGAGCTTTGAAATTAAAAAGTTATCCTGAATATACTTACACTATATATTTTTTTATTTTTTTTGCAACCCAAAAAACATTTTTTTCTTCTACCACAAATGAAGTACAAGTGTGAGATATGGTGACAAAAAGAACATTTTAATAACTCTTCTAACTACAGCTAAAACCAGGGGTGGCATATCTGCTCCAGTGGCAAAAACTCCTCCTTCTATCCTACGCATGGGTCTACGTTGGCATCTGAGTTTGGGTTTATTATGAAACGGCCACCGTGGTTGCCATGTGAGTCCGAATATTAAATTAGAATTTTTGGAATTATATTTAATATTGTGTCTTTATACCACACAAATAGCGTTTTTAATAAACCATTTTCATATTTTAAATAATATTATAGACAAAGTCTAGTTTACTCCCCCTGTTTTTGTTTATAGACAAAACAAAAAATAAAAAGGAGAAAAGAAAAAAAACGTATATTGACTATCCACCATAGGTGGACCTTGCACATAACAAACAAGTTTTCAATTTATTTTTTGATCAATGGTGATAATCTTTTACTTCGAGCTCATAGATATATTAGTTCTCATGTAGTGAGTAAACTAGTTTATATATGAATGTTTGATGTTTGGCATAGGATTGTTACCTCTTTCAAAACGTGTTCTGATGATGGGAACCTAGAAAATTCCCGATCTATCAATACATTCCTGAAAGGGCCAAATAATAAATTTGAAAACAAAAAAACGCTATAGATTATTTGTTAGGACAATATCCTAATAAAGAAATATAGAGTATGGCCTCGAACTTGAATAATTTTCATTTACATGAATAATTTTCATTTAAATACAAAAAACTAATAAAACTGTAAACAAAATTACTTGAGCAGAGTAAAAACAACATTTTTTTATAGAAATAGAACATTTTTGGTCTTAAAAGTTTAGTAACGTCATTATGCTTGTTAGGAAAAGACCCTAGCCACGTGTTTGATTACTAAGTAGACAAAAATGAAGCTAAGCTGATGATTAATTTTTTTTTTTTTTTGTAAAGTCCTGCATATTCTGTAGGCTCTAGCGTAGCGAAAACTTTGGGTTCTGATGAGATCTTGAGAAAGATCGAAATACTAGTATCAACCTAGCTAATATTTTTTTTTTTTTTAAAAAGAGAGGCAACACTCAGGAAATACTTCCTATATTTAGTGTGTTGCTTTCTTTAGAAAGGGATAGTATAGAGATGAAAGGTGGGGAAAGATGAAGGGCTTCAGACATGGCAACACTGTAATTGCGCGAGATGATGTCTTAGAACAGTTGTTGCTCGCCACCTCATGGAGAGTTGGCGAACTTATTGAAGCTTTTTGGTTCATAGCCCTGATTCAATATTTTACTTCGGTGGGGTTAATTGCTATGGGAACACCGAAGGTGGGCATTGCGATACGTATGAGGGATAGAAAAAACTCATACATATTATTTTGATGTTGCCGGCACCGGGGATCGAACCCGGGACCTTCTGTGTAAAAGTCCAACGCGCTAACCATTACACCACAACGCCCACATGTATGATTTTCTTTAATTTTTGTAAATATACGGAGGTTGAAAGCTCGTTATAAATTAAAAACAACATAAAAAATAATCTCGATGTATATAAAAACAAATAACTAATAAAACTGTTTAAAAACTTTTGGTTTTGTAATTTTCATAAAATTTCACTAATTGAAACCGGTTATAAGTCCTACAAGTAAAGACTTTTCGAAAGTTCAAATATGTTCTGAATCGCAAAGAATTTAATCAAAATTTTAATTACTGCTAGAGGGAGGCTCCAAGAATTTGCACTTAAACTAGTTTTAATTAAATTAACTTAAGTTTTTTTAAAGTTTTAGTTAATTCTAACTTTACGCCAATTTGTACCATATAATTATTTCAATATTGTTTAATTTTTCTCCATTGACAACAAAAAATGGAAAAATGTCAAAAATATTTTATAAAAATATAATTTTTGTTTATAATAGAGTCTATTGTGCAGAAAAGATTCCAACTTCCAATAATTGAATAACAAATATCTAACATCCACACTTGTACCATATACTTATTTCTTTATGTGTAGAGCAGATAAAACAAATGAAATTGAATTTTTTTCTCAAGCCATTATTTAGAGGGTAAACAAGTTTTTTTAAGATATTTTAATTGAATTTAAATTTTAAAAATGTTTTTTCTTAGTGTATCTTTATTACACTCTTTATATGATAGGATTAATTTTAAAACAAATAAGGAGTTAAATTTTAAGGAAAATCCTTTTTTAAATGTACAGCTTCATTACAATCAAGAAATGATTAATTTCTGGATTATTATTTTTCAACAACAACAGCAACAGCAACACAAAAAGGGATACAAGACTACTTGAAAAATTAGTTACGCCTAGTTCTTTTCAAGGTTTTTTTTTTTGGTTTGGGGGGGAGGGGGAATTTGTATAATAAAATAACATTGATCAAATGAATGGTCGTTATCCAAACTATGGAAATATAAAATAAAGAGTATTTTTGTATTTAATAAAGATGTTAAGTAAGAGCAGAATGAGGATGATGATGATGTTGATAATGATTTTGATGAGAATAATGACGGTTCTAATGATGGCAATGGTTTGATGGCATTTTTGTATATTATTGCAATATCGAGTGTTGACATTTCTATGTTGTTGTTCAACTGACTAAAAATAAAAAGCTCGTTTATCATTAAATATGAAACAAATTTAAATGGAAAACACTCAAGAGGCACATAACCCAACAACATGACGACAACAACTAAATATTCATACAACAATAGACAAAGCACAGTTGGATTCAAAAAATAACACTAGCCAGCCAACCTTCTATCTATTCGGTAGTAGGCTAAGGCACTATGGGCAGGAGTTTAAATTGATAAATTCAAACTTTAATTTAAGGATGGAAAACCAACTTTTTAATCTTTGAGAAGACGATAACATAATTTTTGAAAACTTTTTCTTTGAATTGAATTTGTTTATGATATAAAACTTTCTAAAAATATAAAGTTTTTTAAAATTTTCTTATTTAGTCTTTTTTCATTAAAGTT
Organism: Delia radicum; assembly: GCA_021234595.1. NCBI lineage: Eukaryota > Metazoa > Arthropoda > Insecta > Diptera > Anthomyiidae > Delia > Delia radicum. Next base: position 22,538,297 of record CM037853.1, on the reverse strand, counting down.
ACTTAAAAACTCTATTTAAAGTTTTTATTCAAAATCGACATCTAAAGAATTTATTTAAAATAGCTCAATAGTCCAGATAATCCCAAAATATATTTGGAAGACCTGCCAGCCACCAAGCTCAAAAATGAACCAGAAAAAAGCTCTAATTATATTATTATAATTTAAAAATTTTTGTTTGAAAGTGGTTCCTTCAAAAGAGTACTCTTTTTGATTCAAAACTTATTAAAAAATTTTTTTTGCATTGTTCACATAATTTTAAAATTCTATTACTCTTCTAATCGTGGTATTTGTTGAAATAAAATGCAAATATATAATAAATAAAAACAAATTTTAGTTTTTATTCTAAATTTTTATATATCACATTTTGTTGTTTTCTCGATATTTCGATTTAATTTTTAGATCATCATCCGGAGATTTTAAACAAAAATATAACTCTTGCTGAGATACAAGCTCTTTACTCCACAGTTTCATTTAGTGAATGATTAAATTGCATAAATGTGTGTTTTATTTGATTCATTTTCGGCTATAATATGTATCCAAATTTTGATGTCTGGAAGAAAACATTCCCATTGTCACTGTCCCATTAATAGTTTTTTTCTTATTGTGCATGTTTAATAACATGTCATTTAACAGAGGTATGTCATTAAACTTATTTAACTATATATTTCTTACACCCCACTTATACCATGACTTTACCAAAAATTTCATCTTCATATGTCTAATTTAAGTTTCAAGGGTTCGGTCAAGACGTCAAAGTGAGAATTTTCCTTTTTGTCTCTCCCCGTAAGGAGACAACTTTTGCTCTTTCTTTAATCCCAAAAGGAATTTCCTTAAATATCTAGTCGAAGTGATCGTCTACGAGGGATTGCGAACCTACACACCAACTTTCAAGCTCCACGTTTAATCGGTTTCGTCTTGCTTTTAGAGACGAGACTGTTTCCCCTGTTAGCCCCTTGTCTTACTACGTTCCTTTCCAAAAATTAAAAATATTATATCGTTGAGTAAGGTCATATTCGAAAGAACATATATTTTAAATGCCTTAATTCCAGGCAAAAAAGATTCGGCAGGCCGAAAAGGAAGAGACTTTTCCGCTTTTTTCCTCCCTTATGAACTTCCAAATAGCCAAAGTACAAAATTTCGAGCTTATAACTTTTCCCTTCAAAAATTTTGTAGTAGAGAATGTCTTCTCAGGATAATAACCCATATCCAAAATTTATTTGGATAGTCTGCCAAATGGGAGTTGTGGTGTAATGATTAGCGTATTGGACTGTTACAGAAATGGTCTCAAGTTCGATTCCCGGAGACAACAAAATGATTTTAGAAAAATAATATATGTGAGTTTTCTATCCCACTTTTGCATCGCAGCGCTCCTTCTGTGATCCCATAGCACTTAACCCTACCGAAGTAAAATAATGAATCAGAGCTATAACCCAAAAAGCTTCAATAAGTTCTCCAACTCAATCAGGTGGAGAGCTAGAACTGTTCGAAGACTTATCATCTCGCGCAATTACAGTGTTGCCATGTTTGAAGCCCTTAATTTTCCCCACCACTCATTTATCCGTTATGCCCTTTAATAAATAGAAAGAATTTCCTGAGCTTTCCTGCTTCTCTTAAACAAAAGAAAAAACTACTGTCTAATCGGATGTTTACACTGGATTAGGACCACCAAGATCAAATTTCATGTTCCTCGCTTTAGCGGTTTCTACAAGGAGAAGTTTTTTCTCATGCATGCCCTCCCCGAAGGAGCTTCTCAAAAATCTCGTCCAATACGATTTCTACTCGGGATAAGGAACCTACACACCAAATTTAGATTTCCCTGCTTTAGCGTTTTGGCCAGAGGAATGACTTTCCCACTTCATGCCCTTACACATATAAGTTTGCAAAACTCCTTAATAAGCGGATGTCTACGGGAGATTAAGAACCTACATACCAAATTACAAGTTTCTTAATTTAGTGCTTTGGTACAGGCAGCCAAAGGGGTACATTTTTTCCTCTACCCACATGAATTTAAAAAATTCCGTTTAAGCGGATGTGAATGCGAGATTAGCTACGTTCATGCCAAATTTCATGTTCCTGTTTCGTATATACGGATATCTACGTGGATTTTGAAACTCACATAAGAATTTTAAAGTTCCTCACTTAAACGGTTTTGTTAGTCCGCCAAGGGGTCTCTTCCCCTTGATGACCCTCCTAGTAATAGTTTCAAAAAATACTTTCTAAGCGCATTTCTACGAGGGATTAGAAACACACGTACCAAATTACAAGTTCCTCGATTTTGTGTTTCGGGCCAGGCATCGAAGGGGCTGAATTTTTCGTATTTTTCAGTAGATTTCTTCAATAGCATTACCAAAGATCTCGTTTTAGCAGGTGTCTATGCGATATTAGGAACTCTCTACCAATATTAATATTTATGGCTTAAGTCGTTTGCTCAGTAAGCCTTTTCAACTTCAAGCCGACTTTTCCCTTTTAGTCCTACCGCTTAGGAACTTGAGAAAATCTAGGCCAGGGGATTAACTAAGTGCCAAATTTAAACTTCCTATCTGCAGCAGCTTGTCAGTCACACCATCAGTCAGTCAGTGAGTGAGTGAGTAGCTGATTGTCAAATTTACCTCTCAATTTGAATTAACTGTTGTATTTTAGACTCTCTTAAGCCTATTTCAATGAAATTCCTTACCCATAGTCCAGTCATCCATCCAATATCAAATAGTAGTCATCACTAGTAGTGGCATAATAAAGTCTTTCATTTGTTCAAATCATTGAGTTTTGAAGAACAAAATGTATTTTAAATCAACAACACAGAAGTATCTACTAACCATTTGAAATCACAGTGTATAAGTAAATGAATGAATGTTAAGCAAAAGGGCGCACAATTCTTGTCAATGATACTTGACATGGTGTCCATTAACGCCAGTTGCTCTATCATGCTGTGTTCTATCATTTTCTACCATTTATTTATTTGTTGCAAAATATTCTGTGTACTCTAAACAAAACTTTCAATTCTCTAGTTGAAAGGCGTTGCCCAAGACGAATGATTGTTTCTTTCTTCAAAATTTATTCGTTGTACTTGAAGGAACACATTATTATTATTTTCCTTACATCATCATAATAATCATCATCATCAACAACATTATCAATTGAAGAATTTCCATTTTTAACCATGAACAATATGAGGAGAAACACAGAAGAAATGCTTCTTTGGACGGCTAAAGTAACAAAGGACTTGTAAAGTATTCTGGAATAGGAAGTGGAAGTGGGGATTTTGTTTTTCTGTGTATTATTAATATTGAATTGCAACATAATTTATCACTGTTTCACTATTATATATATATTTTTTTTTTCATTCTTTTGAATTAAGTATTGTTGTTGATGATTTGGGTTAAAATTATAAAAGATCATTGCATTATAGTATAATATATAATGAGTAAGCAATTGTTGTATAGAAAAGAAATAGTTTTCCAAGTAAAGATGTATTTGTAACTTATTCATTATAACTACATAAAGCTGCATGGAAGATGTCATGCCATCATAAATTTTTGTTTAACATTTAAAATATATGAAACATTAATGTAAATTAATGTAGCGTCTCCATACTTTGTCAAACATTTCTTTCAGGTAGAGGGAAAAATAATTTTATTTTTATAATATAGACACATTGGATATTTTGTGAATTAAATATTTCATCCTTCTGTCGAACCATTTTTTTTTTTTAACCCTGCAGTACTATCGTTATTCAACTTACGCCATTACTATCGTTCAGTGTAATCCACCCCTACTTATTAGTATCTGTCATTCATATCAGTTAAATTCAATTATGCAAATAATATTTTTTTTGTTCAATAATGAACTCCAAAATACAGAAAAAAAAATTAGTTTTATAAGTGTGGCAATTCAATTATTTTAAATAATATTTTCTTAATGTACATCTCTCTTGAAAAAAACAAAAATTCAGCCTTATTGGTGGATTCCACCCAGACGATAGTACTGCAGGGTTAATAAGAGTTGAAAGTCAAAATTTCACAATGGTGTGAAATTTCACAATTGTGTAATATTTGTCAAATTTAGCGACATTTCGGTAAGTAGAATATATTCTATATAAATGTTTTACTTTTAAATTTTAAAAAATTAAAACCAAAAGTTTATTTTTCGATCTTTTATCATTAATTATGATGTGAGCAAAATTATTCAAGTTCAAGATCATTTGTTTTTTGTTAAAAAAAAAACCGTGCAATGTGTATTTATTACTCAAAAAAGTTTTCTGTCCGCATGTTTCATTTCGCGTCATCGAAAATCATCAGAGAACCAATGTAGAAGGAGTAGAATATTTTTACCCAAATTTTAAAGGAAATAAAGATTGGAAGAATTGAACTAATTCAAATCAGAAATAAAACCTTTTTAACTAATATATATAAATATTTAAGAATTTTCTTTTTTGGGTTTTGACAAACTTTTACTATGGAGCTAATTCAGAAAACCAAATGTTCCACATCAAAATCTTTCAAAATTTGAACCTATAACTGAAAACGTACCTTGAGATATCAATATTTTTAGCGATTCAGAGTTTAAATAAAAACTAATATAATGAGACTAAAAAATATTCTAAGTTAAGCTTCTAGTAGCTGTTAAAACTAATTATAATAATAATTAAAATTGAAAATTTAAAACAGCGCATCCAATATGACCACCATGCATTTGAAATAATAGGTACCAAAAGTTTTTCAAAAATCCTAAAAGTAAATCTTCAAGGATTTGTCCTTACCTCTAGAAACATATACCTAAACCTTAATTGATTTGGACAGGCCTTTAAGGGCGAGACATCCACTCCTTGTCCGTCCTCGAAAAAACTTCACAAGCCCTACAGATGCCTTTACTCTAAATCTAAAGTTCCACATATTAAAAGGTTGGCTACTTTGCTTTTTAAACCCCTTTAAACCACTTTCTTATGAGAGTTTTTAAAAATGCCCCAGGGCAGAAACATTAAAGATCATTATCTGTCCAAAGGGGTATAGGAAGTTTTTGCATTCACTAACCTTACACTTCAGTAACCTTCACACTAAATTTTAAGATCCTAACTGAAGCAGTTTGAACAGATCATTTTGGGGACTGACTTTCCACTTTCGAGTCTCCATTTTTATACACAGAAATAAATTACAAAATGCTGTTTGTAATATTAAACATGAATCATTTTTTTTTTAATTGGCACCAACAATGATGATTGTAAATACAAGCACCCTTTTGTTAATTTTTTAGTAATTTTGAATTTTTTGTTTTTAATTAATTTTTGTATGAAAAACTGAAATGGAAATAAATTTGAATTTAAAAATGAGTGTGAATTTAGAAATTCTATTGTTGGTGTATACTGTTTCTGAGTAATATTTTAGAATAGGGAAATGAAAACCGAAATTATGCCTGATACCCTTATCTTGAATTCTATTGCAATTAAAATTGCGTTGAATAAATACACTATGCTACCAAATATTATACATTAAAGAAGACAGAAATTTTTTTAAACAACAAATTTATCATTACAGCGTCAAAAAAAACAAAAAATAAAAAAGTGGTTGGGGATTGCTAAAGGACTAAAATACATTAAATTTATGGTGCTAATAGGTATTTCTTAATTTATATTTATATATATTATAGTTTGAATCTGCTCATCAAGTGGATGCTATTTACGCAGATTTTGCAAACGCCTTTGCAAAATGAAAACACATTTTTTTTAACATAATCTCCTTTTAGCTCAATACACTTAGTCCAACGTTTCGCCAATTTTAATATCACTTTCAAAAAATTGGATTTTTGAGGTCCATAAAATAGGTATTTCTTGGCCATATGGGCTCGTTTTTTTTGTTAAAATCCTCGTTAAAATCGGTCCAATAAGTTGGCATTATATTCGCCGTTTATTGTTTTTACCTTTTGAAGCTAATCGATGTGGATTATCCAGCGTGTATCCCAAAAAAACTGATGACAATCCCCTTATTGGGCACGATTACGTTTATGGTCAATTGAGAGCAAACGCGGCACCCATCTTGCAGACAGCTTCTTGAACCCAACTGATCATTTAAAATCGAAACCACACTGCCATATGAACTCTTCGATAGACCAACAACATATCGTGGATTTTTTCGACATTTTCGGGTGTGTTGACCTCAATTGGCCGTCCAGAACGTTTAGCGTCATTTGTACTTGTGCGTCCACAACGAACATCAGCATTGAAATCGATGGTGCAGAGTCCCCACAGTTTTGTCAATCATTTCATTGGCTTGATTGACGGTTTTTTTCGCAAAAAATAATGTTTAATGAGCACTCGAAATTCACTTTTTTTCCATTTTTAAAAAAATCCACGAGGTTGTATGTTTTGAACAGCTGTTAACATCGAGGGAAGTTCGCAAAGTCACGGACTTATTGATCCGCCGTCGTATATTATTGAATAAATTAGAATATATAGAAATTCACTCAGTTTATCATGCTTGGTTAAAATCATATTTACATGGTAGCGTTTGTGTTGTGAAAATTGAGGCCTATGAATCTGAATGTAATTATCAGACTTTGGGAGCCCATTGATCTTTAATATTTTTATAAATGATATAATTTCTTGTTTTGAGTATTTAGAATTTCTTTTATATGCTGATGATTTAAAGATTTTTTCAAGAATAAAATTTCTCATTGATGTGATAAGACTACAGTCTGATCTTAATAGACTCGATGATTGGTGCGTCGAAAATGTGAGATTAAATTTGGATAATAGTATTCATGTAACCTATTCCAGAGCTCATTTGATTATGGAAACCTCTTTTGAAGTTGGTTGCAAAGTGTACAAGAAGTTGATAATTTAGGTATTTTGTTTGAAACTAATTTGAGAGAATATTATTCCAAAAGCGTATTCTAGAATGGCGTTCATCAGAAGAAATTGTAATGATTTCTCTGAACCTTGCACTCTTAAGCTTCCGTATTCCTCTTTTGTAATGTCAAAATTTGAGTATGAATCAAAAGTCTGGAACCCCCATAGTGAAACTCATATTAATCGTTTTGACCAAATTCAGAAAAAGGTTTATTAAATTCGCACTGTAATCCTTGAATTATCAAATACAGACATATAAAACGAAATGCAAGTTTTTGGGCTTAGGAACTTCAGAGGTAAGACGTAAAATACAATCTATGTTATTTGTTAATGATTCTATCAATGGAAATATTAATTGTCCTAATCATTTAGCCAGAATTCCTTTTAATGTGCCTAGTATATCTCTTCGGAACATGGACGTTTTTAATGTTGAATTTCCACCGTGAAAATTATCTTTTAAATAGTACTTTTGTAAGGGGTTTAAAATTTTACGAAATTTTTAATTATAATAATGAATTGAAATTTAATACAACAAAAAAAAAATTTTAAAAATTATATATATTGTAAAATATTAGGTAAATTACATTAATTTAGTAATAGTCTGTAAGGAAATGCTCAATGAAATCAATAAATAAAAAAATTTTCAAAAATTTTATTTGGCAGCATAATTTTCATCACTGAATTTTGTACCCTATGGGGAATAGGACCGGTTCTGAGTGTGCCACAGGATCGGTCCCTTCGTGCCAGAGACCGATCCTCTGCTAAACCCTACCCTATGTGGCAACTTTAACATTGGCTTGTCATATGACAACTTTAACATTGGCTTGTCATATGAGGGGGTCATTTGTCCTGCTTTAAACCACATAAGTAGTGGCATGCCACAGGACTAACCAAGGATGGGCATACCACAAGACTGTAGCAAAAGGGTCATGTCGTATAAAATAAACGAAAACTAAACAGCTTCCAATGGGTAAAATTCTGGAAAACTGGCTTTTTCTTATTAATAAGCATTCTGGCTAAGTGGTATGTCCTCCCTTTACCAGTCCCGGGATTGGAAATTTTAGGACAATTGACACTTCTTAACCCACTTCAGTATTAAACTATGCCAGTCCTGTGATAAGTCCTTCTTTAACCTGTCACTTTTAGGACAATTGACTCCTCATTCCCCATAGGGTAGTAATGAGTTTAGCCCTTTCGCGATACATTATTTTACCCATTATTTGGTAATGTGTGGTTTTGCTGGGTTATAATTAAAATTTATGAATAAGAATGAAATATTGGTGGTTTCGATACAATGCCTTGAACTTGTTTTGCAAATGTCTATCCCTCGACGATATTTTGTATTTAAATATTCACCCAATATAGTTGGGCTATTTTCTTTTAATAATTTTCATAACAAAAAATTTACTTGATTAATTAAAGTAAGGGTAGAGGGTGATATTTAGTTTTAACTTTTGCTTCTTTCAAACAATAAATTTTATTAGTTTCTTCTTAGTTTTTATTTGCATGTGATCCCCTTAAAACATAAAAGAAATATATAACCAAATCTTATGAGTATGCTCATCTTAGATAATGGTATCAAAATAAACAAATTTATGTACAAATTTCTATTGTTTGCTATTACAAAAAGTATGTCGTTATAACAATTTGTGGTTATTTTACTGGTTAAGATGCTCTATTTAACAAATAGCATAAACTATTTACTAACAACAATTATATAAATATTTCTTTAGAAAAGGGGACAGTGCTTATATTGTAGTTTAAAATGTTAAGTATCTTAAACACATTGTCAGTGTTTAAAAACTTTAGTTATTTAATACTTGGGAGGTTCTAAAAGCGTTCGACACAACTTTCCAATAAAGGTCTTTTAAATTTCATTGAACTTGGTATATATATTCTTCTAGTTAATGTGGATTTTACGTATTTATTTCTTTTTGGAACATTTGTATAAAACTCCCAAAGTTGGGAGTTTTTAACAAATGTTTAAGAAATTGACAATGTTTGAATTATCACGTACGCGTCACAGAAAATTGGAAATTTTGTGTAGTTTTAAAGGTCAAGTCCTCTTCTCTAAAAATATAAAATTTTTTTCAAAACTGTTTTAATTTTTGTATTAAAAATACAAAAATTGTTTTTCGGACTTTCTATATTTTCATATATTTAGTTAGAATATTGTTCTATCTGTTGTCCAAAAATCAAATATGATATTGTCATATTAGATTTTATTTGTTGTTTTTCAAAAAGTTTTATCATTTTCATGATAGACACAACAATTGTTTCATTGGCGTCACCCAAATCTTCAGTTGTCTGCAATAGAAAAAGATAATTGGCCTAACTCAAACTGAGACATTACATACAACAGACAAATTAAACTCTATGAGAATCTTTTTGTCTGCCTTAATGTATAAACTGCCTGATCTGGTAACCCTTATTATAAAATCAAACTATTTTAACAACAACAATTTTACATGTCGATATACTTTGTATGTTAGTACATGCATGTATTTGTCGTATTACATTTTGAAAAGCTCCATATATTCCAACAAACTGTGTTTGTTGAGAAGAGCCATGGTATGCCAATTGTTCAAAAATTTTTTAATTTTTGTATTTAAAATACAAAAATTGTTTTTTCGGACTTTCAATATTTTCATACATTTTGTTAGAATATTGTTCTACCTCAAGCAAAAAAATCTAATATGATATTGTCATATTAGATTTTATTTGTGGCTTTTTTAGCTTTAAGAATACCTAAAAAAGGATTTTTATTTTTAACACAGTATAATAGACTAATTCACCTTTTGTATGGAGACAACGAACCGCGATCTTCTTGTTGTCGTATTTTATGCTTGATACCTCTAATCATGCTTTGGGCGACATTCACTTAAATTTTTTTACACTGCTTTAAATGTTTTCCTTCAATTCTTCGGCGCATTTAGCTTCACAACCATTTGCATGCACTTTTTGTCATAAAAGACTCCAAATGTACTCAATTGGACGTGCTTTTGGGACGTTTGGAGGATTATCGTATTTCGGTACAAAAGGTATATGGTTTAAGCCATTAAGCCATTCTAACGTCGTATTGGCATAGCTGGCTAAATCTGGACAAAATAATATGTCGTCTTTAGAACGTCAATCACTGATTATTTTTTTATAGTTTTACTAAACATTTATTAATATGAAAATCCGCGTTTACAGCCATAGATTTTGAATACGCAATTGCATATACATTTATATAAATAATGTATAAATATGTGTAAACGTTTTACTCGGTTAATCTTATTCTTTATATTTATTTTTTAAGATTTCCGGAGTAACTCAAATCGGCAAAACTGCCCCAACTATAGGGCAAATTCGCCGGGTTGATGTTGCACATTTCTCAGTCACAAATACAACGGTTCCGGTCTAAAACTTATATTTTATATTAAATAATCATAAAAATGGATATCCATAGCTATAATTTCAGCGAAAACAATTGAAAAAGTTAATTTTTTCGAATTTGTTGAACGAGAACTGACCCGTTAAACACATATAACCATGTAATTAATATAACGTATACGTCATTCAAAATGATACCAACAAACCCACCTAGTGGTCAGGTATGTGCCCAATAGTGTTGCCAACTCTATGAGAGCAAAAAGAGCAACAAACACTGTAAAAAGTGTAAAAAAAACTATATTTTTTACTTAAAATTGTGCAAAAGAAACCAGAAATCAACATTTTTTTTAATTTGTTTCCAAAGTTAAAAAATGGTCTTAAGCTGACCATAAAACAGTTTTATAATTGGATTTTGTGATCCACAGACAATTTCAGTGCTTATTACATATGCCAAACGTCATACAAAAAAGGGCTTTTTAACAGACAAGACCATTTAAAATGTAGCGACAAGAGACATTTGATTGTTTCCTTAAGAGTAAAACAAAATGGAGTTTTCGACAGTTTTTGCTGCAGCTTTAGCAAGTTGGCCATAAAACTGCTTTATAAATAGGTTCAGTGCTAAAATAAAGTAACCAAATTTCTTCACCGACAATTTCGATGTTTAGTCCAGTATTGGGTTCGTACCTATGAGAAAATATCTGCCAAGCTCGTTATGAAAAATAAGTTCTTCGTATCAATTGCATAGACAATTCCATTTGAAATGTAGCAAAAAATTACATTTGTTTGCAAATATTTTACGACCGTAAAAATTGGAATTTTCAATTGTTTTTACTACAGTTTTAGGGATATTTGAACAAAGTGTACTAGTCTCTAAAACGATATTGATTAAGCACCAGTTTAGTGCTTTTCTATGTTTTGGCACCAAGAGTAAAATAGTGTCAAAAGCACTAAGTTATCATCACTGGTGCCCCATGATCATCAGCTTATACAATTTTATATACTTATACTTTTTAGAAATAGATTTTAAAAAAATCGTGTTAATATTATAAATTATTAACAACTCTGCGACACATTAAAGGATTGTTTGTTTTAATGCACGAAATGAAAAAGTTAACCCAAATATACTAACTTTATATTATTTTTTTTTTGTAACCCAAAAAACACACACAAAAACGTGTCTATATTAGATCACGGGTGAAGTTCAAGTGTGAAATTTGTTCACATAAAAGGCGATCAATAACAGCAAAAATTATGGAAAGGAAAATTTTAATAACTCTTTTAAATACAGCGAAAATAGGGGTTGGCATGTGTGCCCCAGTGGCGAAACCTTCCCCTGGTACCCTATCTCTAAAAAATTTTGTATATTCACATAGCACGCTACAACAAATTTCGATATCAACAAAAATCGATATGCATATTAAATATGAGACATGTAGTTAAAATGCGTACTTAGATTTTTTTAACACATCCTATGTCCTTGCTAAAGTTAAATACTTGTAATCATTAAATGATGTCTATATGGGTATCACATAAAAGGTCATGATTTCAGAAATTCCACAAAATCATTAAACCGTATTATTTCTGGACCAAAGCTTTTAAAAATGTGCTATTACAAATTTTATCTTTCAATGTCATTGATTGTTTTAAATACGTTCGTCAAAGGAAAAGAACCATGTTAAAGAATTGACTATACTGTAATATATACTCAAACTTTAGCTTTCTACCTTCTTTAGTAAAGCAGTAACAAATATTTGAATTAGCATGGTAAAAACAGAGATCATGTGTTAAAAAATTTATTATAATATATTTAAATTTAGTTTGCAGATAGATATTAAAAATCTGTGTTGTTTTTTTTTTGCGTACGTTTTACAGTAGAGTCAATCCTTTAATATGGATTTTTTCTTTTGACGAACTTTTTTTAAACAATCAAGGATATTGAAGGATCAAATTTTTAAAAGGACATTTTTAAAATTGTTGGTCCTGAAATATTACGGTCAATAATTTTGTGGAATACCAGAGATTATGATCTTTCATCTAGTAGCCATATTGGCATCATTTAATGAGTACACCCAAAAAATAAGTTAGTAGAAAAGTTAGTAAAACGTCTTGTAAATCAGATATACAATTTTTCATCAAATGTTTTGCTAAAATTATGTTTTTATCTAAAATTTTAGTTACACTTATTCAGCACTTAACTGTTTTCAACTAATGTTTTACTTATATTATACTAATGTTTTACTGATTTATTTTGCTAAAAAATAGTGCTGATTAACAAATTAATGAATAAATGTCGCGGCATGTCAAGATGTAGTATTGAATAGGAAAATGATATTAAAATGTACACTAATAAAACATATAAAAAAAATCAAACATGGAAGATTTTTGTATCTGTTTTTCATACATAAAACAAAATTGTGGATTAAAACAACTTAAATTTTGCGCTGTCATCGGCTTGTGAAAGTAATTGTCTATTAATTAAATAAAAGACAAAATAAAATATTTAAATTTAATAAAAATTAAATGTGTATTTGTGAACCAAATTTTTATAGAGATTAATAATCTAGTGCGGTCAAATTGCATACAAATATACAACATCTTTGTTAGATTTTTATGTTTCGTTTTTCTTATTGCAAAAAAAAAGGCTTGTATATGTTATATTTTGTTAGTTTCTCGTTTCTTTTCTATAATTATCTGCGGCATTTGCGTTCCTTTAAAATATATAACATCATTTAGACAACCATTGATGTAAATAGTTGAAACATAATTTTGTTTATATTATATATAATTATTTCTATTTTTTTACATATTACATTAATTCATGTCGTTAGTTTGGGAGTATGAACAATTTTATATTTTGTAACGAATTGCAAATTATTTTTAAAAGAATCACAAAAATATGTTTTTATGATTTTCAGCAAATAAATTAACTAAAGTATAATTTTTCTACAAATTTTTTGAGTTTTTTTCAGTCTGCTAATATTCAGCAAAAATTTTATTAATTTGTAGCAAGGGTATTTTAATTTCTAATCCACTAAGTGTTAGCAAAACTTTTGCTGAATCTACTAGTTTTGTTGCTATAAATCAGCTGGCTGAGCAGATTTTTCTCAAATTTGGCATGAACAATCCTCGGACCTCAACTTAGATCGTAGTATAGTTTTCATTGGCCACGTCCACTTCTACGCCTACTTATGACAAAAAATCTAAAATTAAAATTTTTTTCACCTTTTTCAACTTTTTTCGTTTTTTTCGAATACAAACTTCTAAGAAAGTTTTAACGAATTTCTTGGAAATTACTCACATATATTTTAGGTTTCCCGGGGAAGGCCTCAGTAAAAGTTTCATTACCATAGCCCACTTCAATACCGACTTTTGATCAAAAACGTCAAAACCAAAAAATTCCTCTATTTTTAATAAGGCGTATTTTCTTTTTAATTTGAAAGTATTAAATCCAATCAAAACATTTATGAAAACCATTGAGTTTTTAAGAATTTTTTTCCCCTGATTTTTTCACAATGTCTGTATGATTTTATTTTTTAAAAATTTTATTTTTTCTTATTGTTTTTGGCAATAACAAGTCCATAAAAAAAAAACAAAAAAAAATTTCTTTAAGCAAAAACTTTTTGGAAATCATGCACTAAAATCAATATGAGACATCTTCTATATATATAAAATTAATTTTCTGTTTGTTTGTTCGCCATACAAATTTTTATTTCTGAACGGTTTTCTCTGAAATTTTGTATGCTTGATCCTATTACCACAGTGAAGGTTGCTGTTATGCTGTTTAACGGCCACGCCCACTTTAAAAAAATATGAATTTGTTATTTAATAGTAACATTCCATTTTTCAAATGATTTCGCTCGAACTTTGTACACATGTTCCTATACCTCAATGGATATCGCTAAAACTTTGTATACAAAATCCCTTTACCACGGGCCATGTTGCCATACAATTTTTAATTGATCACTCCCACTTTTAAAAAAAACATGTCAAATTTGTACAGCCCACATTCGTTGTTTGCTAAACCAATTTTTATTTTCTTACGGTTTTTGTTCAAATTTAGCACTCATAGTTTGTACACTTAGGGCGAGGTCACAAAATACTAATCTCCTAACGCTACCATTTAAAGGCCAACTGTGGATTTCCGATATCAAATGTTATTTTTCAAAGTGTGACAATTTATAAGATTTATAGGGTCCAGTTTGGATGTTCTATAAACAAATTTTTATTTTTAATAGATTCCGCACAAATTTTAAAAAGATGGCCCTCCAAAAGATCGCTTAATATTTTTTTAAGTAATTGAAATAATATTAGATTAACTATATATACCATTCAGCCATTCAGTTATTTTTTTACTTTTTATACTAATTTTTGCACAAGTTTGAAAGAAAATTCTCATAATCATTAGAAAATTATAAACATTGAATTACTTTAGTAGAACTTTAAAATTATGCTTTAAGAATTTTCACAGTATCATAAAAACAGGTCACACTGCAATGAGTGATGTGTCGTCGGCAGCGGTAGCGGTAGCAGGAGCTCCTGGGCTGTCATAATAATAAAGATAACGAATTGCAAAAAAAATCGGTATATATTTTAAGTCTTTGTTTACAATATGTGTTATTTCAAAAGTATTTGAGTTCCGGGCAAGACCGGGTACAAACAGCTAGTTTTATACAAAATATCAAAGATATTTAAGTAAAATTTCCGTTCATTTTTGTACGCCCTTACTTCATTTTGTACGCCCTTAATTCGAAACTTGAAATTGTTATGTACTGTAAATGATAATTTGAGTCAATTTCAAACTAAATTTCAGAAAAATGAATTATGAGTTTTTTAGATATTCGCGAACATTTCTTCAATTTTTTTATAATTTTCGCAAAAAAAAAATTATATTTTTATTTTATAATTTTTCGTTTTCAGACAATTACACTTAGAACACTATGTAGGTAAAGACCACTGCAATTGTTGTTGAAAACAAATGAAATTTCACTTAAAGAAACTAACATTGTCATTTGTTTTTTAATGTTCAAAAACTTACTAACAATTGTAGTAAAAATGAACCACATGGTAGTAAAAAATAAACCAACATTTTTTTTATTTTTTCAAATAACAAAAAACGAATGTAAAAAATTAATGTAAAATCATGAAACAGTCATTTGATGTGGTTTGTTTTTTAAATGAACTACAAAGTTAGTAAAAAATTTTATTTGTTCTACAAATGACTGACATTTACATTACTGTACATATTTTTAAAGCAGCTGTTCCCTGAGTGTAGGACTACGTCACAACTTTTTATCATTTCATTGAACATTAGACATCATAAATTTTTAAACATATTTTAAAATAACGATAACCATTTCAGTAAAATAAAATAATATTTTCTTACAAAATTATTGATTATCCTGATGTTGCATCATAGAATTTCATTATGATTTACTTGAAAAGTTTGAAAGTGTTGAATTATTTCCCATGAAAGTTAAATAAACATTGTTTATCTTTACAATTTTTTGTTAGCAGCTTTTAGTTTTTTTTTGTTAATATTTGCTATGATAAATGTTGGTATTTGTTTTAAACCGACTGCTTTTTTATTATATATTTCATATACTTTGTTTTACAAACCATGCAATTGATTTTTCATTATGTCTTAAAAGACACAAAAAACAAACATTTCATTTTTTGTTTTTGGGTTTTTTGTTTTTGGGTTTTTTTCTAATGACTAAATGTTGCTTGTGTTCATTTAAAATATTTTTATTCCATTTAAGAACATTTCAAAAATAAAACAAAATGAAACAAATAATATAAAACACTGCAGTAAATAGCAACGTTTTCCAAAAATGCCAAGAAATTTACCAACATTTGTTGGTTTCTTTAGTGGTTGGTTAAAAAATAATACGTCAAATCTACAGATGAGGCTGGAAAAATAGGCAAACCGAGTACTAGCTACTATGGCCTTCGGCGCGTTGTAGAGAAAACAGACCAGTGCCTCTGGTGGAAATCGAACCCACGACCCCGCAATGATAAGCCAGCACGCTACCAACTAGCCTACCGGGGCGCACACTTTAAAAGAAAAAAATATAATAATCCCAAATAACAAATTCTGTTTATTTTTGTTTAATCACTAAAGTATGGGTCATGTTAAATTTATGTTGATGAAAGTTACTAAAGTATGTACTATGTCTAATTTGCATTGATTACATTTGGAAAATAAAGTTAGATATATTCATAAAAGATACTTCAAGAAATAAAAGTTATTATTTAAGCCTCAAAGTAGTCAGTGGGTGAAATTAAATAGTTTTTCTGTGAGAAATTTTGTACAAAGATTTTCAATGACATTTTTTGTTATTTTAAATTTATTTTCATCGGGATAAACATTAATTGCATTTATAGTAATTAAATGTGCTAAAGTCCCAAAACTTATTTAAAAAATTGTGAAAAACAATCTGCTGTAGGCGTGTCCCTATCCGGATTTCATTTCTGCCCAAGGAAATCTTCAGGGGACTTTGTTATTAGAATTTCTAGAGATATTTGTTATGTTAAATCACAAACTCAATGAGAATTTCTTGTCCTCGTCTAGGAGCGAGATTCAAAATTTAAAATATCAAAGAAAAAACAAAAACAACAACAAAATATTATCACAATTGGCTTTGTCATCTTCCAAATACTACTCTGTTTTTTTTTTTTTTGACAGACCTAGCAATGTAGTAACGTTTATTCAAGTAAATCAACAATAGAAAATCATATGTTTTCTATTAGTGTCAGTTACATTTAAATTTGAACAAGCACCTGCATATTTTTACAAAAATAAAGCAAATCAAACATATTAGCTAGCTTGATACTAGCGATTTGGCTAAAGATCTCATCGGAACCCGAAGTTTTAGAAAACTCCAGAATAGGCTAAGCTTTTTGCCTCCATCCTGATTGTATTAATCAGGATGGAGGCAAAAAAGTTTTGCGTCGTTTAAGCCTTCTCAATTAAACTGTTAATTATAACCAGTAACCGGAAGTTCATGTACATGCATGTGTTGCTCCTTAAGTCTGTGAACAGGGTAAACAAAATATCTATGCGTATCAAACAGCTTTCATATATATTTTTAAGTGCATATTTTTGGATATTTTTGCATATTTCGCTTTAAATGCATATTTTTATTGCATATTTTTACTTATTTTGCTATAAATGCCTATTTTTATTGCAATGTTTTATTTATTTTGCATATTTTTATTGAACTCTTCTTAGTTTTTCGTAAAAAATTACTTTTAATATTATTTAATGTTCGACTAACGAGCATATAGACTAAAAAGCACCAATCTACTTAAGCCCTTTTAAGTGTTCTGTTAAATTTTATTTAAAAACTGGGATTAAGTGATACAGGTTTAAGTGGGGTTTCAAATGTGTACACGGAACCAAAAGTCGTAAGTAAAATCAACATCAAATTTTTGTTAACTTTTGACAAATGCTATTGTAAAAAAACAATTAAGTTATTCAAATTGATGTGAAGCTTTGTAAAACAGCTGTAGAAAATAATTTGGCGTACTTTTAGTCTTGTGACATCATTACTCGTGTGAGCACAATTTGTAAAAGTTAATAAAATTATGTTAAATGGGTTTTTTCAAAAGAGTTGTGAATTATTAAACTCAGTGAATTATAGGGGATAGTGTGTGTTTATTAATTACACACTGCTACAAAAAAAACACTTTTCATCAGAACTTGAAAACCGACCTAGTGGGGGTTTTAGGCCTAGGTGAGGACATACAAAAACCATTTTCAAAAATTTTGAAACACCCTCAACATTTTGAGTTATTTTCAAAAAACTGTTTTAGGGTAGGTCGTAGCACTTTAGTACCTCTAACTCACACATTTTTTGACCGATTTCAAAATTTTAAACAGTTTTGGAAAGGCAAAGATATTAGGTAATTGTTTATCAAACGTTTCTCCTTTTTTTTGTTATTTTTTTTCCTAATTTTTCAAATTCAACAAGAGTTATTTTAATTTTTTTTATGAAAATCTTTTTTTCTTTGCACTGTATTTTAAAAACAATTTTATATAGAAAAAAACGAGATATTATTTGTTAAAATCGGTTTATATTTGCCAAAGTAACTATTCTTTTTCTAAAGTAAAAATTTTGGGATTGCAGACTTTTCTTTGGTAAACCATGGTAAAAATAGGACATAATAAACCCTATTCATCTGTATTATCTTCCAGTTTGATTTTTTTAAATAAAGACAGATTAGTAGGGTATATTTAATTTTGCATTATCGAATATAATAACTTCACTTGTTAAGTAAATACCAAAAACGTAACTGTAAAATTACAGCAAACAAAACACATTGCATTATTAAGTTGATTAATTTGCTTGTTTAGTAAATTTCTTTTTTTATTCATATGTTTTGCGCTGGGGGAGAAAATACTAAAAACAGGTGTTAATGAAATGTTGAACAACTTTTACAATTTTCATCCGATTTGAAAAATAAATACCATGTTTTGTTAAGTACTAAATTTTCTTTATACGTTGGTATAAATTTTTAAAAGCTTTTATATTAAAATAAGCAATGAAAAGCTACTAAAATCAAAAAAGTTTATAATTTATATAGATATTCTTAACAAAAACAATACTTATAACTTAAAAATGTATCAAAAAATGCATGTCATTTTAAAGCGTAATCAGTTATCTTTCCAAATCGGACAAAAACTGACTGAGTTACAGGTCGATAAGTTGACGAACATCACTGAAAACGGTTTTTTTTTTTGGAATAACTTCTGAATTTGAGGGTGGAAGGAAAAATAAAATTTTAAAAGAATGAAATCATAAAGACATTGGGAAAAAATCAGTAGGTATATTATATGGGGAAAAAATTCTTAAAAACGAAATGGTTTTTCCTAAAATGTTTTGATTGGATTTAATACTTTCCAAATAAGCTTTAAGCTTTATTAAAATTAGTATAATTTTTTGATTTTGACGTTTTTGAAGTGGGCTATGGTAATGAAACTTTTACAGAGGCCTTCCTCGAGAAACGTAGAATATACGTGAGTAATTTCAAAGAAATCCGTTAAAACGTTCTTAGAAGTTTGTATTCGAAAATAACGACAAAAGTTGGAAAAAGGTGAAAAAAATTTAGATTTTACATTTTTTATCAAAAGTAGGCGTAGAAGTATGCGCGGTCGATGAAAACTATACTACGATCAAAGTTGAGGTCCGAGGATTATTCATGCCAAATTTGAGGAAAATCCGTTGAGAATTGCAAATTTGTATAGAGAACAAACAAACAAACACAAAATTAGTTTTAAATATATAGATATATTATATATTCAAATGGCAGCCGAGGCAGCCATTTGAATGAAATTATTTTCCATTATTAACCGGAAGGATTGTACTTTCAAATAAAAAAAAATTTGAGAAAATATTCAGTAGTTTTTTTTTATAGCATTTTCAAAAAAAAAAAGTTATTTGGAGGACCCTTTATAAGTTTACCACTTTAAATTTGTTCAAAATTAGTTTTGTCGTAAAGGTCTAAAACTATCGCTGTCTAAAACTTCTCTAGAGATAAAAAAAAATCAGAATTGTGGGTATTTTTATATTCTGGCTTCTGATTATCGTTACGGCTCCTTAAATTAAAAAAAAGGGTTTATATACATTGCTCCTCCCCCTAATCCTATCAAAAAATTACATTAAAAATCGAGTTTTTAAAACTTTACTTTTACCACTATAACATTCAAATAACCAAAAATGCTTTTGATTTTGTTTGATTTTGTTCTGGAAATTAAACGCATTTACATGCCAAATGCCGAGATTCTAGCTTTGCTAGTTAAGGAGATACACCAAAATCACTTTTTTGGAGGGAAAGGCTGATTAACAAAATGGGAGTTTGTTTACAAAAATTGTGGCTATATTGCAATGTTGCACAGTTTGTGCATATAATGATTTTTTCTCAATGACCAATGTCCAAATGACCATATTAAAACAAAAAAGTAAAGTTTTATTTCATTATCATATTTTTTATTTATTTTTAAATATGTGTACACTGTAGTGTGCAAGTGTAGTGAAGGGTTAAAAGTCAACAATTTAAATGTAAATTATTAAAAATTCTGAGTTTTATCACGAATTTGATGATATTACCAAATAGTACTCTTTAAATTTAAATGTTTCCATAGTTTTTAAAATATTTTACAAAAAAACCATAATTTGAAATCAGATTTAAAAATTACATGAGAAAATTAGTTGTGAAAAATCGAAAATTTTGTAACAAAATTTTAAAAATCATAAAAACTTAAGAACAATTTTGTGTTTTATTACGGGCTGATGATGGTCACAATTAATTGTATAGATGTAAATAAAACAAATTACATTTATAGTAATTAAATGTGCCGAAGTGCCAAAACTTATTTAACAAATTGTGAAAAGCAATCTGATGTAGGCGTGTCCCTATCCGGATTTCATTCCTGCCCAAGGAAATCTTCAGGGGACTTTGTTATTAGAATTTCTAGAGATATTTGTTATGTTAAATCACAAACTCAATGAGAATTTCTTGTCCTCGTCTAGGAGCGAGATTCGAAATTTAAAATATCAAAGAAAAAACAGAAACAACAACAAAAAATTGTCACAATTGGCTTTTGTCATCTTCCAAATACTACTCTGTTTTTTTGACAGACCTAGCTATGTAGTGACGTTTATTCAAGTAAATCAACAATAGAAAATCATATGTTTTCTATTAGTGTCAGTTACATTTTAATTTGCACAAGCACCTGCATATTTGTTATTTAAATTTATTTTCATCGGGATAAACATTAATTGCATTTATAGTAATTAAATGTGCTAAAGTCCCAAAACTTATTTAACAAATTGTGAAAATTTTTATCCTTTCACTGGACGTTTCGTTGGATTTTTTTCAACTTCTTCAGCAGTGGTGAACTTTATTATTTGATTGATATATCTTTACATTGTCAATTACGTATTTAAAATTATTTGTTAAATTGGACGAAACGACACTTATTTGTATAGTAAAAAAGATTGACGACACAAATTTAATACAAATAATTTAAATAAATAATTACACGAACAAACAATAAACTACTTTAAACTTAATGACTATTATCACTGAACTTCTTCTTCTAAACAAGAAGTAATAAGTATTTTAACAACACTTAGAATACTATGTAGGTAAAGACCACTGCAAATGTAGTTGAAAACAAATGAAATTTCATTTAAAGAAAGGACGACTTACATTACAGTAAATTCAACTCACATTGTCATTTGTTTTTTTATGTTCAAAAAATGACTAACAATTGTAGTAAAAATGAACCACATGGTAGTAAAAAATAAACAAACCTCTATTTTTTTATTTTTTTAAATACCAAAAAATAACTGTAAAAAATTAATGTAAAGTCATAAAACAGTCATTCGATGTGGGTTGTTTTTTTTAAGTGAACTACAGTTAGTAAACAATTTAATTTGTTCTACAAATGACTGACATTTACATTAAAAATAAAGAAACTGTATTACAACCCAAACAACTACATATTTTTAAAGCACAAGTTCCCTAAGTGAATACATTAGATTGCCGACTACATCAATTAATTAATATCTGCAATATAAAGCGATTCGAAAGAACTGAATACCGGTTATTCGGACCAGTTTTTAATTAAAAAGACCGAAAACGTTTTTTTTTAAGTATTCGAAACCCGATTTTTCAAATAGATCGAATATTTGACAATTCTATGTATTAAGTAGTCTTTGTTAGCCACTTAAATGCCTGGTAATAAGTATGGACCTGTCTCAGCTCAGAGTCGGTAAGACCATTTTAGCAGAAATTTACTGCTGATTTAGTAAAAAATGCTGTTGATTTAGCTAAATTGTTAGCTAATTTATTTATTGTTAATGTATGAAACAGTCTAGTTAGTTAAAATTTTTAACTAACTTGTTTGCTAAAATTTAGGCCACCCAAATTTAAAAGAATAGAGATTCTCAAAGTCATTGAAAATTATGCTGGTGCAAATACAGGAACTTTTATATGGGCTTTTTTATTAATGCATCTACCATGTAAAGAGAGGGATAGGTTAAATTACATTAAAGTACGAGTATTTATCTATAACACAGTGCAACAAATGAAGACTTTTGGAAAAATGCACGGACTCGCCAGGTTCGATTGTACTACCAATGGTCAGTGAAACTTTGTACTTGGTTAACTAGTTTTTTTTAAGGACCTTAAAAGATTTAAAAAATCAGTGCACCACTCAAAAAAAGGCGTACTCAGTTTTTGGCCAACAGCTAATTCAGACTGAATGATATTGCTTAACTATAACAAATGAAATAATGTAGGGAAGGGTATACTGAACAAATTTTATAAACATTTTATGTGCAAAAAATAATTTTTTTCTGCATTTTTTTGAAAAAATATAGGAGAAATTATTTTTTTTTTGCTTTTTTCAGCATAGCTTACAGGGACTCTAATTGTTCACTAACAATATATGACAAAATTGTAGCAATTGTAAATCTGAACAACTTTTGTGAACATATCAATACAATCTGAATGTGTCTAGGCATCCGAAATAGCTTACAAATTTCTATTTGTACCTTATAAATAGTCGTTTTTGACTAGATTACTTTTTTATTGCATTTCTGTTTACTATTTTTCTTATTGAAGAAAGTAAACAGAAATGCAATAAAAAAGTAGTCTAGTCAAGGACGACTATTTATAAGGTACAAATTGGTCTTTGTAAGCTATTTCGGATGCCTGTACACATTCAGATTGTATTGATATCTTCACAAAAGTTTTTCAGATTTACAATTGCTACAATTTTGTCATATATTGTGAGTGAAAAAATTATGAGTCCCTGTAAGTTATGCTGAAAAAATCAAAAAAAAAAAATAACTTTCTCCTATATTTTTTCAAAAAAGTGCAGGAAAAAATCATTTTTTGCACATAAATGTTTATAAAATTTGTTCAGTAGACTCTTCCCTACATTAATGCCAAATAAAGTTAAGCAATATCATCAAGTCTGAATTAGCTGTTGGCCAAAAACTGAGGACGCCTTTTTTTGAGTGGTGCACTGATTTTCAAAATCTTTTGAGGTCCATAAAAAAAATTTTGGTAGTCAAACTGCCAAACCGAGTACAGGGTTTCACTAACCTTTGGTAGTGCAATCGAACCTCTACTGTCGAGTCCGTGCATTTTTTTCAATGTTGCACTGTGTAATTTGACTTTTTAATATTTTTGCTTTATTTTCGATGTTATTTCATAAATCTAAATCTATTTAATACAAATAGCATACGTGACGTATGAGCGATTTAATTAAAATTATAACACTCATACGCCACCCATTAATATCTCAATCAGTGTTGCCACTTTTTGAATTATTCAAAACAGGAACTGTTTACAAATTAGTGGGATAATTTTTAAATAATATAATGACATTTTTGAGTAATTCTGTGCCAATACACTTTTTACAAAAATTTTCGTAATTTTAGGAAATTTCTGGGTACACAGAGAAAAATTTAGCTATTTGCCAACTTAAATTCGGTTATTACGAATTTCCGTCGTTTGGTACAACTTAACATTAGTTTTCACAACAAAGTTCGGTTAATTTAACTTAATTTCAGTTGCAACACCCAAAATATTCAGATATCCAATTCAAATATCGTTATGCTAACTGAATTTATAAGTTGTTACAACTAAAATACACTCTTCAATTCGGTTGGAACTTTATTTCTCTGTGTGTAATAATTGTTAATTTGTACATTTAACAGCTTAAAAAGTGAGAAACGTTCACGCATACAGAAAATATAAATCCCAGATATTTTTAATAAATAAAAATTTATCAATATTTAGATTAATTTAGTTTTGTGTGAAACATTTTCCTTAAATTTCCAATTTCTTGTAAATTGCTTTCTGTATTTTTTTTTTTGTATTTAAAATCCCATGTTTTTATGAAATTTTATATGAGTATTTGATAATTTTTGCCTTATGGCAGTGTAATTTAGTTTACTATTTGTAGTTGACTCATTCCATATAAAACCATAGAAAATATCCAATTTTCCACCTCTATCCAATTCAATTTTAACTAAAATTGGTATGGAAGGTAAGTGTCATATAAGTATGCCATCGGTTAAGTTTTGGGTTGTTACTCGTAGCTGGAAGGGTTGTGGAAATATCGCGTTTTAAATTTTATCAAAAAGCTCAAATTTAGCAAAAGTAGTCGTACTGAATCCTTCATATCTTTTTAACGGTTAAAGCCACTGGATTCATTGATACCTCATTTTAATGCGATGCTTTAAATAAAATAAGCAAAAAAATAATTCTTTGAATGTAAATTGCATTTTTTTTAAAGCAGCGGTTTAAAACTTTTTATATCCAAAAACTGTTTTTTTTTTTTAATTTTTAAAAAAAATGTACGTTAATTATAATTTATTCCACTATGCCGTTGCCAAATTAATTTGTGGCGCTTTTATGGGACTCAAAGTAAGTTATGGATAAAAATCTAAAAAAGTATAAAAAACATAAAAAAATAATTTATTGAAAAACATAAATATAAATTTTGCAAAAGTAGTTGGACATAATTGCCGCTATCTTTAAAACGGGTTAAGCTACAAGAAGGTACTTAATAGTGGTTTACAAAAAATAACTCACTTCTTGACGGTAAAATGCATTTTTTTTCAAAATCCTTGGTTCAAACCGCTATATTTCAAAAAACTGTTTTTCTAAATTTAAAAAAAAAAAATATGTAATTTTAAATTTGTCTTCTATACCGTCACTAAATCTGTATATAGTGCATGTTTCTGAGTTATCGGCCTTTTAGTTATAGCTGATCGTATATGACCATATACAGATTAATATTTAACCATACATGATCTCAAACATCGGATCCGATAGTAAATGGACAATTTTTAAGCGCTTGTAATTAAAAAACTAATTATTTCTTTTAAAAAAGTATTTTTAGTATAGACTATAAATTATTAATTAATTTTTTGTAGAGAGCCAACGGACCTCGATCTTCTATTTTGCTTGATACCTATTCTATTTTATGCTTGATACCTCCAATCATGCTTTGGACGACATTCGTGTCAATATTTTGTCTTAAACTGTTTTGCTCAACCACTTCCATTTTAAATTCTTTCTAGAATTGTGCTCATAAAAAATTTGTATCAAACTTATTCAAAAAATGCTCAGTGTCCAAGAGGAGTCCGAAAAGACTCATAAAAGAGCCTTCAAACCTTCTGAAAGCATAACTATGCGGTTGTTTTTCTTTGCCGATGAAGCCACTTTCTGAGCTCTCTTTTATGACTCATAAAAGGCTTGTAAGTATGAGCATTATTGAAAATTTCAGAATTTTTGAGTCATTTATGATTAATTTTTGAGTTATAAGTCAGAGTTAAAAAAAATTTAAAAAAATTTTCAATTATGCTCCCAAATAAGAGTCAATTATGATTAATTTATAACTCAGAAATTATAGCGCTCTGAAAATTATCATATTTTAGAGTTTTTTATGAGTTATAATTTCTAAGCGCCAGAAATGTATTGACTGGGTAATTTGACACAAATTTTGTCTTTGAATACTTAAAAAATTGCACGTTTCGGATACTTCAAAAGTGCTTACAGCAAAATAAAAATGTCACTTTATTAAGAATTGAAATGATTATATAGTATTTTTCTGTAAAACTACAGTCATAAAAAAAGTCTATAAAGTAAGCTGCATTTTTGCTGGGAGGATCCTTGCAGAAAGATTGCTAATATCTGCAACAAAATTAGTAGCAACTTTGTTGCTGATATTAGCTATTTTTTGCAAGGATTCTCACAGCGAAAATGTTGCTGACTTTACTGACTCTTTTTTAAGTGTACTACATTAGGGATAATAGTGTAAAAATGCAACAAACATATTTTCTTAATTTTTAGAACTTGTTGCATGCGAGAAGACAAAAAAGTATTAATTCTTATGACATCCCAGCCAACAATTTTATGAGTGCTCATAAATAATGACTACTAATTGAGTCTTAAATATGCAAATAAAAACGCCATAATACTCATACGATATCAGGAGGCCTTAGGACAATTTTTGAGTCTTCTCTGACTCCAATTGTAGACTTTGTTAGTCTAAAGTTAGTAAATATTTGATATTTTTGTTCCGCAAATTTCAAACAGGAAAATGCTATTTTTTTGACCTCAACCATACTTCACTCTCGCCAAATGGAGAATACGGCAATATACATAAGTGTGTAAAAAGTGTATGTATTTAAATAAAAAAATGCTATTTGTCTATCTATATATTTTTACCGAATTCTGTTGAATTGCTTGAAATACAAATATAAAAAAAAAACTACTTCCACACACACACAAATAAATGAATACATTTTGCAGTTATCTAGAGTGTAAAAGAAAGATTTTCATTTTGATCTATTGCGGTTGTAAAGATTTATATATATATATATATTTATATATATATAGACAACATGTTTGTACCTACTTATATACAAGAATACTTGTAAACACATGCCTCAAAAAGTAGCTGGAATTTTACATAAAAAAACAAGCTAATAAAATTACTTAACTTTTCGTAGCATGATTGCTCTTTATGATGGCCTTTACACAAATATTATTAATCTCTCGGATACTATTTTTTATTTTACGAATGATTAATATTATTGTGAAGTTAATATTACTCATACGCAAAAAAAAAAAAATTTTCTTTAAGACTCAGAAGAATAGGTAAAGTATTAATATTTTCATAGTATTAATATTTTTATATATAAAAAATTTATTAGGATACCGATTTGTATTTCTTTCCCATATTTTTCAACCATAGTTTACTTAATACAATTACACTATATACTCATTTATTTATATATACACAAAATACAAAAAGAAATGTTTTGGTTGAAATATATGAGCATTACATTCATAATAATTTTAAACAGAAATAGCATTTTTGTTCTTCATCATTTCTTGTAAAAAGGACCCTTGGAATAAAAGAAGAAAAAAAAACAACTACAGTGAAAAACAAATTGTTCATGAAATCGTTTGCAATCTAATGATTCAAATACAAAATGTTGAAATATTTTAACATATTTACAGCTGATGCCAATGCTTACTGCATGTGCACCAGGGTCACACTTATTTGTTAACTTTTAAATTTCTTCACAATTTTAATTTTTTTTTGTAAATTGCCCCTCAATTATTAAACTTTAAAAACAAAATTGTGTTCCACACGGAGAGAATTTCAGGGGACGAAAAATAATGAAAACTAACTCTTTCACTGCCGACATTTTGTTTGTGAATATATATCTATTTTGACTTACGATTCTTATTAGAGTTTCTTAAATTTAAATGAAAAAAGATTTCATATGTGCTTTGCTTATGTGTTGGTTAATTGGAGAGGGCTATTAACCAACAAATTTTTGGAACTTCTCATCACATTTTTACCACTAAAACATTCGAAGGCTCAGTGAAATATCTCCCAAAGAAATAAGCCCAATGAAATAACTTCCTATTAAATAACAAGAAAAATTAAATGACTTCCAAATAAATATAAAGGGCGTTTTTTATACAGGTATAGAACTTTATGTTGGCATTACTTGTTTAACTGGCTGCCATTTTGTCAGCTGTCAAGTGATATATGTTTAGTTTGGTTTGGCATTTCAACATAAATAGACTGACTCCCGAACAACGCTTCCAAATTATGCAAATTTATTTTGAAAATCATGGTTCTGTTCGAAATACGTATCGCGCACTAGGTCCATTTTACGGTGAACATTTAAATACTGTTAACGGTTAATTGGATACGTCAATAAACAAAACTGCCGTATTTAGAGTGATGATAATCCTCAAGTGTATGTTGAGACATCCTTACATCCAGAAAAACTGACAGTTTGGTGTGCTTTATGGACTGGTGGAATCATTGGTGCGTACTTCTTTAAAAACGATGCTAATCAGAACGCTACAGTGACCGCTATAGAGCCATGATTACTGACTTTTTCGTTTATCAATTGAGCAACCATGATGTGCAGGAGCTGTGGTTTCAACAAGACGGCGCAACATGTAACACAGCTCGTGTCACAATGTATTTACAGAAGGAAATTTTGGTAACCGCATTGTTTCACGTTTCGGAATAGAGAATTGGCCTCCATGATCGTGCGATTTAATGCCGCTGGACTATTTTCTGTGGGGATATGTGAAGTCACTAGTCGACGCGGATAAGCCCGAAACGATTGACCACTTGGAGGATAACATTCGCCTCGTTATTGACAATATACGGCCACAAATGTTGGAAAAAGTCATCGAAAATTGGACCTACAGATTAGATTACGTCCGAGCCAGCCATGGCGGTCATATGCCAGAAGTCATATTTTAATTATGGTGCCAGAAGATTATCTTTCGAATAAAGTAAATTTCATATCAATTCAAAAAATTGCATCATTATTTTATTCCATTTCAAAGTTTTATGCCTCTATAAAAAAAACACCCTTTATTTTTTTAAAAATTTGTACACTCTAGTGAAAGTGCTAATGAAACCTTTCTTCATAAGCTGAATTAAAAATTTCCTAAATGGAATACAACTCTCATATATAGGCAGGGGCTTCAGTGTCTATTCTAAAGCTTCTGGAGAGCGCGGTGAAGCTTATCAATGACAGTAGTGTATCCAACTCTATTGATTCATTGCAGCATCGTCGGAATGTGGGTTGTGTGACACTTTTCTATCGATATTACCATGGGAGGTGCTCATCTGAGATAAGTGAACTTATTCCGCGAGCCTGAGTTTTTATTCGTAATACTCGCTTATCTAGTATAGCACATCCGTTTGCAGTTGATTGTCCTGTGTTTCACACAACGCATTACAGAGGAAAGTCGTTTTTTAGTCGAACGATTCGTATGTGGAACAAAGACTTCCCTGTTAACTACAATTTAGAAAAATTTAAATCAAATATCCACAAACACTACTCCATCTTTAATCCCTCCCATAACCTATTTTCCTAATGAATACAATGCACTGCATGAGTAGGGGGCATCCCCTGAGTATTGGTTAAATAAAAAAAAAATAGAAAGTTAGTTGAAGTCTTCAAGCGTTTTATGAAGCTAGATTTTTAATCAAACACCTGCATTGCTTGAATGAAACTTTTAATAAATAATTAAAAAAACATTTAATAAATTTGTATGGAAACTTTCATTAGTTTAATGAAAAGTTCCAATGGACGAATTCCAGAGTAATTTCATTGACTCTATGCCAAATTTCATTAATATCATGTAGAGAATTCTATCAGTATAGAGTTTTCCATCTCCTTAAACCCATCAATTTATTTTTAATAGAATAAACGCCACCCTTTAATATTTAGACACACATATTTTTATAGGAAATAACAAAAATATTACATGTTTTTCCATGTTTCAATACCAAAGAAGCAACAATTCTTCTCAACTGCAATATTTTGTGTTTAGTGTTCTTGTTTCATAAGATTTGTAACATTCACGTTTAATTAGCCCCAACAAAAAATATTTATGGTAGTAGCAATATCAAGTAAAAGAAAAAAAACACAATTGCATTACAAATGTCGTTACGCAAAAAAATATGGAATCTCCAACAGATTCTATAAATATTTATTACTTTTTTTGTAGCCCGTTTAAGGACGAACGTAGCTTCTTTTTTAATTAATTATTCCCTGCAACATAAAGCGTAACAGGGTGGCAAGATGATATACTGTCTATGAAATAAGGAATGCAGTAGAAATAAAGAGCAATTATACACTCAAAAAAAAGTTAGTTGAACATTTTATTCAAATAAATATATATTAACTAACTTTCAGCAATTTTTTGCTGACATTGCGTTTTTAGCTAAAATTTTAGTGAAACTCTTTTAGCAATAACTAATAAAATATTTTGTTTATTTCCAGATTTTTTGTTTAATTTCATTATGTTACCGATGCTTAAGTCCTGATATTTTCCATATATATATTTAAATTTTTAGATATCACAAAAAAAAAATGATTTAAATTTCAGCAAAATAAATTAACTAAAGTAAAAATTGTATACACTGAGTTGCATAACTATAAATACAAAATGATTTTTGCTATTTTTTTAATATTACAAATAAATTTTTTAAAACTTATTACTGTTTGTAATAGTGTGCTGATAACTGATCTCTTATCGCGTAAAATTTAAGAGATTACTTTAATTGATTTAAGAGAAAAACTTTATAATAATATTTTGTTAGTGTTTCATAACTATAATTACATAAGAGATCGGATCAATAAGTCCGTGACTTTTCGAACTTCCCTCGTAATTATATGAAATGCAACACTGCTCTTATCAAGTTCCACCTGTCAGTAGACTACAGCCAAATTTTGAGCAAGTTCCGTCATTTACTTTAATATTATTTTTTGCGAAAAAAACCGTCAATCAAACCAAAAAAAAAAGCTTAATAAATACTATGGGGACTCTGCATCACCGATTTCAATGGTAAAAAAGTGGTTTACTGACTTTTATTGTGGTCGCACAAGTACTAATGACGCTGAACGTTCTGGAGGTGAATACACCAGAAAACGTCGAAAAAATTCACGATATGGTGTTGGCCGATCGAAGAGTAAAAGTGCGTGAGATTGTTGATGCCATAGGCATTTCTTATGGCAGTGTGGTTTCGATTTTAAATAATCAGTTGGGCTTAAGAAAGCTGTCTGCAAGATGGGTGCCACGTTTGCTCTCAATAGGCCATAAACATAATCGTGTGACAAATTCAAAGGATAGTTTGGAGTTGTTTAACCGCAATTTCAATACATTTTTGCGGCGCTTTGTAACTGTGAATGAAACATGGATCCATTACAACACTCCGGAGACCAAGCAAAAGTCTAAACAATGGGCTTCTCCGGATGAGCCGGTTCCGAAGAAAGCCAAGGTAAGTTTGTCGGCCAATAAGGTGATGGCAACAGTTTTTTGGGATGCACGCGGGATAATCCACATCGGTTACCTTCGAAATGTAAAAACAATAAACGGCGAATATTATGCCAACTTATTGGACCGATTTAACGAGGATTTAAGAGAAAAAATTACCCCATATGGCCAAGAAAAGTTCTTTTTCATCAAGATAATGCACGGGTGCACACGGGTGCACACGGGTGCACACGGGTGCACACGTGTGCAGTCTCAATGGCAAAGATTAATGAATTGGGTTACGGATTGGTACCTCATCCGCCATATTCTCCGGAATTAGCCCCCAGTGACTATTTCGTATTTCCAAACCTAAGGAAAAGGCTCGGTGGAAAAAGATTTAGCTCCAACGATGAAATTATTGATCAAACCAATGCCTATTTTATGGACCTCGAAAATCCTATTTTTTGGAAGGGATACAAAAATTGGAGAAACGTTGGACTAAGTGTATTGAGCTAAAAGGAGATTATGTTGAAAAATAAATTTTTTTGCAAAAAAAATTGTGTTTTTTTTTCAAAAAGTCACGGACTTGTTGATCCGCCCTCTTATAACAATAAGCAAAGAAGAATAGCAAATAAAGAAAAATTAAATAATTAATTTTGTTTTTTTTTGCAATTTTAACCAATTTGCAATAAAATGCCGAGTATTTGATATCTAAGTAGTTTCTAAAAAGAGCAAATTTCAGCCTATTTAAAAAGTGGTTTCAGTTTTCGAGAAATTTCTAGAAAAATAAACCATTCAAATGTGGTTGTCAAAAATTTTGCTAGTAATCCAAGTGCGTATGGTAAAAGTAAAACAACATAATTTGAAAAACTAAAAGTTGCTGTATTATCAAAAAAGAAAAAAATACGTGTCCGCTTAAACTTAATAAGGATTATTATATGTGAATTTGAAAGTCGTACCGCATGAACTTATAAAAGTACCCTAAAATTTACACATTTTTTACAACAACAACTATTCAAGAATGAAAAAGTACCAAAAAAAGGTACCAGAAGATGGCTTTTGAAAATTCTTTGAAGAAAATATAAGGTTATATATAGTTTCTTTGGATCAAATGCCAAATAAATTAAAAAAAAAAAAAACAGAATAATTTTTTAACCTAATTTCTAACCCCTTAAATCACCACTATGACCGATAATCTTAGACACACCACCCTTAGAATTTTTTTCACTACAAAATATGCAAATTTCATCAAAATCGGAGATTATCTCATGAAAGACCTTCCTTGTAAGTGGAATATTCCAAATCCAAAAAAATCAGCATATAGGTTAACTCCTTGGACAATTTTCGAACTTCGAATAAATCTGGTAGATAGTATATCTGATAGAATTTTCGAGTTGATTTAAAAAAAAAAAAAGTCCTCACGCATTATTAAAACTACTGTCTTAAAATATTTTTCTTAATTTTTTTTTTAATTTTGATATATTAAGTTATGTGTATTTAAAGTTATGAAACACTAATTGATTTTGTAATTCCTTCATAAATAGTAAAATAAAATAAAAAAATTAATTGTTTTTTTTTTGTTGAACATTATTAATTTTTAATTGGTTTTACATTTATGACAGTTAAACTCTTTTACTTTTTTTTTTGCTTACGAAATTTAGCGAAATTAGTGTGTAATTATAGTTTTGCAACGCAGTGTAATAACTTATTTTATTTTTTTCTCCTAAGGTCCAGCAATAAATTTTGTTGATTTCAACAAGTCGATTTTCATATGCATTGAACTGTGAACTAAGTGTAAGCAAAAAAACATTTAGCTGAATTTACTAATTCTTTGCTTAAAATCAGCTCACTAAATGGTTTTCAGCAAAACACTTTTGCAGATATTACCCATTTTTCTGCAAGGATACTCACAGCAAAAATTTTACTAACTACATTGACTTTTTTGCTAACTGTACGGACTTTAGTTTTTGAGTGTAGTTTTTATGTTACAGATGCTTTAATTACTAGCACATAGTCGTTGTGATTTTAAAGTAATATATCATAAATGTATTACGGTAGATGTAGGATTCTTATGAATTGAAACAGTTACATATTTTCTTAACGGTTTGAGAAATTTAATTGCATTTTTTGGCCAATTGTTTTACATTCATAAATTATTGGTAATTACATAAGAAAAATACAAAAATACCAGAAAAATGGTTATACTGATTTTAAGGGGTTGTAGAAGAAGCTTTTGTCTTTGATTTAACTCATTAAAGACCCATAATAAATTCGCAGGTCATTTTTCAACCAAACGTTGCACATACAGTGTCGCGCAAAATAAAATGCAACGAAATATACGAATATATTTGATTTGAAATATTTTACCTTTCAGGTCGGTTAGGAAAAATATTTTATTTGGATCTTTTATACTATTGAATAGAGTACAAAGGAACTAGGTCAAAAAACCCATTAAAATAAATATTTGGGAAATGTCAAACAATAATATGGAATAATAAAAGCAACAAAATAAAAAATATGAAAATTTGAACTACATACTTTGCCTTTTGAGACATTTTGAAAATAATACCGTTCAACAAAATCAAAAAAAAAATGGATGCATTGGCGTTGAGACCTATTATTTCTTAAAGAATTTAGGACGCATATTGTAACGACTGCTATGCATAACTATCGTGTCACTTGAGAGACCGCGCTACTCAGGGACAATGGGGTCGAATCTTGTCTCTCAGACTTAGGAATCAAGTCAATTAAAATAAATAAAAATTATAGGTAGCTAAAATCCGGATATCGACTACTAAGAGAAAATATGGGATAAAGAAAGTTAATAAAAAGTATACAAGAAAAAAAATACTGAAGTTTAGAAGGGAAGGTACCCGATGTTAAACCCTACATTATTCATAACCCTCCCAGCCATGCTGCCATTAATTGAATCTTAGTCAGCCCATGCGTACCCTATCTCCTCAAGCGTCTAACCTTTGCGTGGGAAAACAAAACTTTTTAGTACTTCACTATAAAAAATTAATATTGTTTCACCCAGAGAAAAATATGGTTGCAATATGATTGCGGCTACAAAACAAATTATTGTAGTATCAGTCATATTCCAACAAAAATATGGGTGCTTTCATCATTTTCTATTAAACATTTCTCTTTTTTTTCAGTTATCATGTTATTGTATTATATACAATTATAATAAAGCATTTATTATCATGTTCCTATATCTAACTACAGCCATATTATAGTTGCGCCAACTATAAAATGATCAGTCGGTTGTTCAAATATGAACATGTTTTCTTATCTTATAGAGTTTTAAAATATATTTTGTATTCTGAGAATAAGGGATATTGGAAACTCCTTATCTTAAGTATATTGGGTACTTAGGAGTTTAGGCACATGTGTGAAAGTGTAATAACTCATTAGTAGGTAATATTTACTTAGGATAATCAGGCGTGTTTTCAAAGGGGGGATATTTTTCAATACAACAATGTAAAGAAGATTAAAACACTAATTCAAAATACTCTAAGTTATAAGTTTGTTGTCTGAACTCTGTCTACCCTTGCAAAAGTTTGATTGTCGCGCATCCCTTAAATAAATATATTTTTATTATATGAACATAAAAGTGTTACAAATTAAGTATAAATTGATGAAAAAAGTGCTTAATTTTTTAATTGTTTGTAATTACGCAAAAAAAAATAGTGTTAAAGAAAAAAACTAGGAAAGAAAATTTTTAACATTATGCACGTGCTTTTAAGTCTGTAGTACGAAATAATCATAATATTTTTGCAATAATTATAATATGGTAACAAATCATGACGAAATTCTTATCCATGGGCATAATATGATAACAAGGACAATAATATGGTTATAATGCAATTGTTATGATTGCTGCAAACATCGTTTGATTACTATAGATGTATTGTTAAATTGTATTCTTAACAATATTTGTATGCGTGCTTTATGCTGTAATCACATGTATGGCTTGTAAAGCTGACATAATATTTAACAAAGATTATTCTTCAGCGCAAAGACAATTTAATTACATAAATTATTTTAAACTAAAGTTTGTTTTGAATTTGTGTGAATTATTAAATAAATATACTATTAAAAAAATGCATATCTTTTAATCCAGCATCAACAGTATGCTGGGAGAATACTGTAGGGCTCATATTATGATAATTGATAAAAATTTCCAGAACCATAATATGATAATATTAGGATCTATTTGAAACAATGATATGGTAATCTTATTATCATATTATGATACAGAAGCAGATAAGTATGGTTGTCACAAACATAGTAATATGGTTGTCGCGGTCATAAATACAAAAATGTATGATGCTCTTCGAATATGGTTCTATCAACCATGTTTTTCTTTGCGTGTTATTAACACAATTCATAGTAGACACGATTTTTAAACAGAACATGATCAAAATTTAAAATTATCGGATAGTTAAATTATCAAAGTCTATTGTAATTATTTTAAAGTTACCTCTGAATATACTTATTTTATAATGTGAAAGGGTTATAAGTTAATTAAAAGTAATATAAATGTGGAACGTTCATTATTGTTGTATTACTATCAGGATTTATGAAATTTTATGCAAACTATATATACAAAACCGATAAAAATATTTAAAAAATAAATTACATGTATTTTACTCCAGTTATAATATAGACGCAATCGAACAAATAAAAACATAACAAATATTACATTATTCAAAAATTCAAAAAAACAGGTCACTGACGAAGGTTCAATACCAGAAACTGCATAGACTGTTTCAGAAAAAAAATTGAAAATACCACACCTTTCCACAATTAAATTAAATAAAATTGCATTAAAAGTATTAATTGCAATTGTCTGAAAAAGACGTTAAAATTCAAACTCAAACACAAATCAAACGTTGCTCTCTGGCAATTATTCCCTAAATACGAAAGCGCCATCTATCGAATATACAAAGAATATATCATAGATATGGCATCACTTACAACATATGGGAAAACAGTGGACATTAGAGTGAGGTAAGTTTCTAAAAATAAAACTGTTGTGTTGTTGGAGTTGTACTTCTGAGATTATGTATGCAAGAACAAAAACAAAAAACTAGTTTTAATCACAACAAAACTCGACTTGTCTAACGTGTAGTGCGAGTGCATGTGGCATTAGAAATCAGTTTATCTATACCACAGTCAGTGAGTGCACAGAAAATTGCATATCGACGCAATCGTACAAATAAAAAACATAACAAATATTACGTTATTCAAAAAATTAAAAAAACAGGGTCACTGACGAAGGTTCATTACCAGAAACTGCGCAGTCTGATATAGAAAAAAAAATTGAAAATTTGCAATGTAGTTATGATTTTTAGAAAATACACTCATTCTTCTCTACCAAGCCTTTCACAAATAATAGTTTCTGTTTTGAAATTTATCGAAATTTATCGTATTTATGTTATTACTGTATTATTAAAATTTTATCAAAATTCCCCATAACAAGTCCAACGATGTCCCAAGCCTGATGACTATTGGAATTATCGTAGTGTTGATTCAAAATTGACACTACGAAAAATTGCAGTAAAATTTAAATATTTTTTTTTCTTTGTATAGAAATGCAAGTTTTTGTTCAAGAATTAAACTAAAATCAATATACCGACAAATTTAAAATAATCTCTTTATAAAAGAAAACTTAAAACAATAAAATAGAAAATAAATATGAATTTGCAAACAAAAAAATACTTAATTGCAACAATTGTTTATATCCGTAATTTACACATCCTTTCCTGCTCACAATGTCCTATGAGATTATTTCAAATCAAACATAGATATCTTCAAATACCGTCCATTTATCGATAGGTAACTTCTAATGTAAAGTTATTGTAATTCTTAATGGCACTATAGGATGCCAAATTGATGGCCACAACTGAGGGACATTTGCTTCAATGATAAATCCTGACAATCCAATAGATTCTCAGCTCCTTTTGGCTGAACATTGCTCCGAGGTGGATTTTCAATATATAACTTCTCCATTTTGCCAAAATTATTCAATTTTCCGCCGTCCACAACAAATTATAAAAAAACACCAATTACAATTGCAAATTCAGAATACTTTTTAGGCATTCAACATTTCAAATTCAATATTTTTTTGTAATATATTGTAAATAAAACTGCCTTACTTTAGGAAAATTCAAATTAAAATCTTTCAGAAATATCTTTTGAAGAAAATTTGCATGGAAACAAAGTTCCTATAACAATTTTAAAATTTAAAAAAAAATTAAAAAAAAAGTTTTTTTTTTTTTTTTAAATTTATTTTCATCGGGAATAAACATTAATTGCATTTATAGTAATTAAATGTGCTAAAATCCCAAAACTTATTTAACAAATTGTGAAAAGCAATCTGATGTCGGCGTGTCCCTATCCGGATTTCATTCCTGCCTAAGGAAATCTTCAGGGGACTTTGTTATTAGAATTTCTAGAGATATTTGTTATGTTAAATCACAAACTCAATGAGAATTTCTTGTCCTCGTCTAGGAGCGAGATTCAAAATTTAAAATATCAAAGAAAAACCAAAACAACAACAAAAAATTGTCACAATTGGTTTTGTCATCTTCCAAATACTACTCTGTTTTTTTTGACAGATCTAGCAATGTAGTGACGTTTATTCAAGTAAATCAACAATAGAAAATCATATGTTTTCTATTAGTGTCAGTTACATTTTAATTTGCACAAGCACCTGCATATTTGTTATTTAAATTTATTTTCATCGGGATAAACATTAATTGCATTTATAGTAATTAAATGTGCTAAAATCCCAAAACTTATTTAACAATTGTGAAAAGCAATCTGATGTAGGCGTGCCCCTATCCGGATTTCATTCCTGCCTAAGGAAATCTTCAGGGGACTTTGTTATTAGAATTTCTAGAGATATTTGTTATGTTAAATCACAACTTTGTTTATACATTTGAGCCCAAATAAATAGCACGACCTCACAACATCGCGAATATGGCCTTAGAATTTCAAAGTTAGATTTATTTAAAGAATACCTTGCAATAAACATTTTGTAGAAAATTTAAATTTTTTGATGAACTTTTTGGAAAAAACTAAATTGAAAATGCTACTTTTTTGCAACATTCAAATAGCATGAACTATGCCTTTTAATATGATATATTACACGTTTCGAAATATGCGTTATTATTTAATTATTTACTGATTTTTATGATTATTTTAAATAAAAATTTGTACGATGAGGCTAATGTGGTATTGTATTTTAGAAATACGTTTTTAATGAAAGTTTGATTTGCTAGGCAATTTGTTGTTGTGTCTCGTTCCTGGAGATAATTTTCCGAGTCACACTCAACATCTGCTTAAGATAAGTAGATATACAAAAACATATATTAATCAGGGACCGAAAATAACAGTTATTTTCAAATTTTTAAACAAAAAAAGCAACTAGAAGTAAATGTCGGAAAACTGCTTCAAGTATACCATTTTGATCATTATGCACTAGTCTATAATGAAATGCATTGCTTTTTGAATTTTGATTTTTATTTTTTTTTTTTAAAGTTATAAAAGTTATTTTTTGATTTTTATTTTTTTGAGCAAAAATAAAAAATATTTTTTGATTTTTATTTTTTTAGCAAAAATAAAGTTATTTTTTGATTTTTATTTTTTTGAGCAAAAATAAAAATATTTTTTGATTTTTATTTTTTCGAGCAGAAATAAAAGTTATTTTTTGATTTTTATTTTTTCGAGTAAAAATAAAAGTTATTTTTGATTTTTATTTTTTCGAGCAAAAATAAAAGTTATTTTTTGATTTTTATTTTTTCGAGCAAAAATAAAAGTTATTTTTTGATTTTTATTTTTTCGAGCAAAAATAAAAGTTATTTTTTGATTTTATTTTTTTCGAGCAAAAATAAAAGTTATTTTTTGATTTTTATTTTTTCGAGCAAAAAAAAAGTTATTTTTTGATATTTATTTTTTCGAGCAAAAATAAAACTTATTTTAGATTTTTTTTTTTTTCGAGTAAAAATAAAAGTTATTTTTTGATTTTTATTTGTTCGAGCAAAAATAAAGTTATTTTTGGTTTTTATTTTTTCGAGAAAAAATTAAAGGTATTTTTTGATTTTTATTTTTTCGAGCAAAAATAAAAGTTATTTTTTGATTTTTATTTTTTCGAGCAAGTATAAAAGTCATTTTTTTTGATTTTATTTTTTTTTTTTTAATAAAAATAAAAGTTATATTTTGATTTTTATTTTTTCGAGCCAATATCAATGCCAATATCAAGTACATATATTTTAAACATCATTCATGAGCCTTGAGTTGATCAGATGCTGGTAAATTACTTATGGAA
This sequence comes from Delia radicum, assembly GCA_021234595.1. Lineage (NCBI taxonomy): Eukaryota > Metazoa > Arthropoda > Insecta > Diptera > Anthomyiidae > Delia > Delia radicum. The sequence goes on along the minus strand of CM037853.1, from coordinate 22,498,908 downwards.
AACTCCTTTAACTCCAGAAGTCGCATCAACATATAGTATGTAGAGCTCCAACGTGTCACAACATCTTACTGTGGTTTTGGGATATTTAGTGTTTTCATTCTATATCTAAAAATAAAATTAAATAAAATATACAGTGGCGGAAAAAAATACTATAAACACTCCAAGTTTTTTCTTTTTGCAACATTTCGATTGAAAATTGACAAACTTATGGAGGAGGAGGGAAGATGTATGATTTAAATTTACTTACCGAAACGACGTTCTCAAAACTTTACAGCTTTTCGTGCTCGATCAATATCAGGATTGAAGTCCCCAAGAAATCTTTAACAGCTAGCTGAAGCGTGGTGTGCAGCACATTTAATTGAAATGATATTTTCAAAATGTATATTGTTTACGGTTTCGTAAAAATTTTCAATATCATTGTCATCCAGCTCTTCGTCTTCACTTTCACTTTCTTCAGAAGACATAAGCTCTACAGCTTTTACTAAATTGCGCCCGTTATCAGTCGTTATGGAATATATTTGTTTTTTGTCGATATTAAAATCCTTTAAAACATTTTCGACTTCAATTTTTAAATTTTCAGCTGTATGCCTTTTTTTAATTCTAGCATCGCCAGAGTAAAAATTACTATTTGATTATCCGAAACAATTTGGATTTTAATACCTAAAATTGCACGATCACTTCGCGTTGCTGTATCCATTTTCAAGCAAATAACTTTTTCTTTCACTATATCTTTTATTTTTGTTTTAATAGCAGTGACATTTTGTATGCACCAACTCCATTATATTTCTTGAATTAATTTTTGATATTTTTAAACCATCAAATATTGGAGTCGTCAATATTTTAAATGGCTTCGAGTCAAAAAAATGCCAACGGTAAAGATTTTTTTGTCACCATATCGATGCACGCCTGAATTACTTCAATTTTTGACATTTGAACAGAAAATTTAATTTTTGTATTTTCATTTTCATCTGATTTTGATTTTTTTTCATTGTTCTTAAAAAGTTCACTGTGATTTTTTTGCATGTGTCTTTTTAAATTAGTTAAATAAAAACTATTTATTTTTTGACCACAAGATTTTGCATTCGCATTCACCCTCGTTTTCATTAAAAATTCGCGTATATATAAATTACGTTTGCGTCCCTATTTTTAAAAAAAAAATTTAAGTTATTCAAATGCAACGTTTCAAATGAATTCACATTACCAACTGAATTAAACTTTTCTTTTCAGGCTTTTGTTTTTAAATATTTTTTATATATAACGGTAAAGACGAGTTTTAAATAATGAAATAAATAATAATAACACTGTGCTCGAATTTGTGATTTCTCTCATTTATTGTCTGTAGTTGATATCGTTACATACTAAATACTCCTAATAACTCCTTTCCTATTTTTGATTTTTAAAGGAAAATTGTTTACACCGAAATAATTGAAAAAAAAAAAACTTTATTAAAATCTCATTCTTCTTTAAGTCATTTTTTAAAACAAGAATTGTTCAAAAAAAATCGTCATATCAAAAATAAGTTTTACTGTTTATAAAACTCGAAAATATGACAAAAGGCAACCATAAAATTTATATATTTCGTTCATACAAATATAACTGCGTTATTTGTTATTTATTCGTTATAGAAATAAAAATTAATAACTTATGGAATTTCAAACTCAAGAAATTGAAATAAATATCAAAATAACTTTTATTTTTGCTCGAAAAAATAAAAATCAAAAAATAACTTTTATTGTTGCTCAAAAAATAAAAATCAAAAAATAACTTTTACTTTTGCCCGAGAAAATAAAAATCAAAAAATAACTTTATTTTTTGCTCGAAAAAATGAAAATCAAAAAATTATTTTTATTTTTGCTCGAAAAAATAAAAATCAACAAATTACTTTTATTTTTTGCCCGAAAAAATAAAAATCAAAAAATAACTTTTATTTTTGCTTGAAAAAATAAAAATCAAAAATAACTTTTATTTTTGCTCGAAAAAATAAAAATCAAAAAATAACTTTTATTTTTGCTTTGAAAAAATAAAAATCAAAAAATAACTTTATTTTTGCTCGAAAAAATAAAAATCAAAAATAACTTTTATCATCTGACTTTTATGAAAAAAAGGAATAATTATTACGGGTCCCAAATATTTAGCGTAAAATGAAATATATTTAAAAAAACATTTTTCAGTAAAAATTTACTGGTAGTGAAAATTACATTGCCTTATCAGTAAAAATTTATTTTTACAGAAATTTTGCCAGTACTGCAAAGTGCCCATCTATGATGGAGTCACATATACTGGGTTATATATACATCTATATACATATGTCCAAATAAGAGCACCTTTTGAAAATATTAAATCACATATACCACCATAGCTGACCATATATGAGTAATTTTTGCAAATATTATGTTTCATATATATATTCCATATTTGTCCATATAATCAGCCCATATACTCACCATATACTTAACCATATATGAACATAATTTTACATATATTACATTTTTTAACCAGGACATCAAATTACTGTATTATCATTTTGCATTCATTTTATAGAGTAGTTTTTATTATTTAAAAAATTAAACAACAAAATGTTTAGTACAGTGTTATATTAACGTCATATAGACAGTTGCAATTAATTTTTAATTAATATGCATTTGTCAAATTTAATTTAGAAATGTTGATGTTTCTGTTTACTTTTTATTACATTTGTGGTCCATTTCTACTACAATTGCGGTTAATTTTTTGAACAAGTTAAAAAACAAATGACAATGTTAGTTGAATTTAATTGAAATATAAGTAGTACGTTTTTCAAGTGCAATTTCATTTGTTTTTAACTACTTTGCAGTCGACTTTACCAACCGAGTATTCTAATAATAATAATATTTTAACATATTTCGTAACTATTTAAACGTATATTAATATAACTGTTTTTTTATTATTATGCTCCTAACTAGGTTTTAAAAATTTGTGATTTTAAAGGTGAAAAAGTTGGAAAAACATTTGTACAAAATCGTTTCAAAATCTGATTAATTGCATTTTTATAGTTCATAGATTTTGAAATTTTAAATACCTAATAGTAAATGGTCAAAAAAAAAATTCAAATAAGTATTTTACCAAAAGTAATTAAGATATATTATAAAACTTTTATTTTCATAAAATTGCTAAACATTTTTCATTTTGTTGCTTTTGTTTTGCACATTCGCATATTGTGAACTATCCATACTTTTGTTTGCCCTTTTCCACATATTTATATTGACCACTTTTTTATATACTTCTTATATAGTATATTTAATTACATAAAAGATCCCATCAAAATAATTCTTCTAACCGACTTGGAAGATGAAATATTTCAATTCAAAGATTTACTTATATTTGTTGGTTTTGTTTTGCGCTACACTGTATGTATGAAATAAGGAATGTAGTGGAAATGAATAGAATTTATAGATTATGTGTTACAGATGCTTTAATTACTAGCAGATAACCGTTATGATTTCAAAGTAATATATCATTAATGTATAACGGTATATATATGATTATTATAAAATGTAGCAGTTATATCTTTTCTTAACGGTTTGAGAAATTTAATTGCGTTTTTTGGAAAATTGTTTTACATTCATAAATTATTAATAATTACAGAAAAAAATTCAAAAATACCAGAATTTTTTCTTTACTGATTTTAAGGAGTTGAAAGGGAAAATTATGTTTTTATTTAACACATTAACCCATTCTACACCACTCATCGATCCCGTGGACATTTTTTTTGAAATTTGGTTTACTAAATTGTTTGCACACCTTTTGCTCCATCTAGCGGTGGTATTTGCAATTTAAATTAAAATTTTGACGCGTTGTATGTACTTAACGGGTTAAGATTTTGTTTAAATTATAATTTTTGTTTAGTGCTAAAACAAATATAGATCAAACTGCATATGAGTCATTCCATGTCAGACCGAACACCTTTTTTACAACACCTCTTCCTATTTACTTTAAATTTGCCAGATGTATTAAACATTTAAAAATATTTTCCGTGTTTCCAGAAAAAAATTAAAAATTTTTTTTAAAAGATTATGGGCATTTGAAAATCGTCAAAATCGTTAAAAGTCATCCGACACGACAACTTTTAAACTAAAACTAGTAAATGGATTTTAAGTTAATACCTTATTTTAAAGGTATTTGAAGCTTATTTTAAAAATTATTTTTGTTTTTTTTTAATTTATTTTTTTATTTTTAAAATTTAGTTTTTTTACTTAATTTCTGTTTTCCACCTTCAAGCTCAATATAACCTTAATATTCCCCGTAAATTTCAGAATGGAAGTCGAATAGATTCTATTTTTTCCGATTTTTTTTCCATTGTAGTACCACGCAAAAAAAATGTTTGCAACATTTACACTAAGCGTACCTAAATCTATTAGAAAATATATATCGCACACCCGGTTCAAAAGTGACTCAACTCAAAATTTTTCATTTTTCAGAAATCGAAAATAAAATATTTGCAACCATATACCAATTGAAACATAAAAAAAGACATAACTGTTTTTTAGCAACAGTAACAACAACAAAATACACTGAAATTTTTTTTATAGATAAACAAGTTTACTGTGCATAGTTTAAACCATATAAAACCGAAAAACTAAAATTTTGAGTTAAATCACTTTTGAACTAGGTGTGCGATATATATTACAAAGACAGGTTCTGCAAAAAGTTGCAAACTCTTTAGTAGAAATGCTAATAACATATTTTATATGAAGAATTTTTAAAATTTTTTAACATGCATAAAATTTATTACAATAAAACTAAAAAAGTAAAAGTTTAACTTCCTTGCAATAAATTGGATATTTATATTTAAAAAAAAAGTTCATGATTTTGTGATAGAATTTCAAAAAATTAAGTAAAATATACGAAAAAAAAAGTGGGGAGAATGATGATAAATATAAAAACTGCTATATTTCAAAAACTGCACAAGGGAAAACATATTATCAGATTTGGAATCAGTGTACTGCATAGGTTTATTAAAGAAGATCTAGTGTGGTGTTCTTTTTATGTTTAAAAGTGAAGTTTTTTCGGATCAAGTACAACACCCTATATGGAATGAGGAGTCAATTGACCTAACAGTGACTGGTTAAAGAAGGAATTATCAGAGGATTGGTATAATTTAATACTGAACTGGATTAAGCAGTGTCCACCATACCACTTAACCAGAATGCTTATTAAGAAGAAAAAGCCAGTTGGCCAGAATTTTACCCATCTTTGGTTAGTCCTGTGGCATGCCACTATGTGGTTTAAAACAGGACAAATGACTGTCCCATGACAAGCAATGTTAAAGTTGCCGATCCTGTGGCACACGCAGAACCGGTCCCATTCCCCATAGGGCATATTAGCGAAATCGGATTATTAGTTTGTTTACAAATTGAATTTAAACAAAAAGTGAGAGCAAAAAAAAAAATTTAACTTCTATAAAAAAAAATCTCGAATTTGTTATATAAAAATTTTCTTAATTGAACTGAGAAAAATCAAATGATATTGAGATTCTTTGAAACTAACAAGTTACCAACGCTGTAAATTTTTTTTTTATTTTTTTGGAAATGACAAAAAAAAACACTTTTTTACTCACTTTTTGTTCAGATCACTCAACTTTTGTTCAGAGGTTTAATATTTTAATCTGACAACTTTCTTTAAGGTAACTTAATAAGAAAAAAAGTTCACACGAGCATAAGCAAGTGATAATGTGGGACGGGTTTTTTTCGATCTCACTCCTTATAAAGGGTCCGCCAAATAACTTTTTTTTTTTGAAAATGCTATAAAAAAAACAACTGAATATTTTCTAATTATTTTTTTATTTGAAAGTACAATCCTTCCGGTTAATAATGAAAAATAATTTCATTCAAATGTCTGCCTCGCTGGCCATGCAGTAGCCTACACGATCGGTCCAATTTTTAAGCACATATCGATTGTGTGCAGCTGTATTTCACCAGGCCCACTTAGCGAAGCGAAAACGCAATTGGATGGTCAGTTGGCTTCAACTCCTAAACCAATTGGACTTTGAATGGCGTCATACCAAGGTCTTTATGCAAAATTCGTCTCACGAACATACGGAAGATGACGGTGCTTCTCTTCTTCCAAAATCCGTACGCAATTTTCGCACACATTCTGCAACATTACCATGATTTTCAAAGTAATGTCGCAATATTTCCCAGCGTTGTTCAAGCGTATGCAATCATATTCGTTCAGCGGAAGGATAAACTTCGTATCTGTCAAATCAGACATGAGCTAAGTGTTACCATTCACGAAATAAGCACTAGTTGAAAAAAAAAAACGTTAGATGGCGGGCCTTTATTAATGTGAAATGTCACCACTATGTATCTCTGTTTGGTAGTGACATTTTAACAACATTTTTAGGGAGATTTTTAAAAATATGTTTTAAACAAAATGATTCCATTATT
>CM037853.1:22459681-22492383 GCA_021234595.1 Delia radicum | reverse complement strand
CGCTTAAATTTCCGGATAAGCCGATGTAATATCAGAGGCGTAGTGAGAAATTTATTTCTAACGCTGCAGCCAATTATGATAAATTGGTCACCATTTTGACGATTTTTTGAAGTGAAATATGAGTAAGTGACGATTTTAATAAAATCATTGTGTGTAAAATTACGATTTTCCAAAACTTGAATATTTTTAAAGTTTTTGTTTGTTATATTAAACTTGTAAAAAAGACAAAGTATGGTCTTGTTTACCTACTTCCCCTGTACATTTTGTTTTTAACAAATGTGCATATCAAAGGAAAAGAAACAAAAACGTGTATTGAATATTTACCAAAGACATACACACAAACAAGTTTTCAATTTATTTTTTGATCAATGGTGATAATCCTTTTTTACTTCGAGCTCATATATTAGTTCTCATGTAGTGAGTAAACTAGTTTATATGAATGTTTGATGTTTGGCATAGGATTGTTAACGCTTTCAAAACGTGTTCTGATGATGGGAACCTAGAAAATTCCCGAAATAGATCTATCAACACATTCCTGAAAGGGTGAAAGAATAAATTTGAAACAAAAACTCTATAGATTATTTGTTAGGACAATATCCTAATAAAGAAATATAGAGTATGGCCTCGAACTTGAATAATTTTCATTTTCATTGCAAAATTAAAGGTCGAAAAAACATAATTTTTATTTTTAATAAAAATTATATTAAACTTGTTTTTGTTAAATAATTTAAATTTGTGTTTCTAAAACAACGACAATAGGAACGATTTTTTATATATTTTTGGAAGGTATATTTAAAAATTTTAATTATTGTAGGATATAAATTATTTTAGCTTCAAAATTTCTGATAATTCAACTTTTTTGATAAATGTTTTTCTAAACGCAATCTTTTATTAGCCCACACCTTCTAATACCTAATACCAACAAAAAAAGAATATGTATCATAATTCATCATGGAATTTCACAGATTTAAAAGTAGGCCGATGATATTTGTAGTGATTCTGGTTCTCACTTTCTCCATTTTCCTTGATTTTCGAAACTCATTTGTTCCCGTAGATAATCATTTGCAATATTTTATTTATGATATATTAATACCTTTTTGTTACAAAGCCATTAAGACAAAAACGCTCAAAAATTTTTTTTCTAATATAAATATTTCTCATTTGATAAGTTCGATTGGTCCGAAAATGGGTCATCTACATGTATCTAATAAATGATTTTCTATGATTATCTATGATTTTAAAATTTTTTTGCTGCCATGTCAACATTTAAAGCGGAGATTGAAAGAGACTTACCCAATAAATTGGGTATATGTTGGAGTATGTACAACGGCTTCTGCTACCTAATTGGGGGCGTTCGAATTTTGGAAACAGTATATATGCCTTGAGAATGTGGCAACTTATATTTTTTTAACACAACTCGCTTTTACATGAAAAGGCCTTTGAGAATAGTATGCATACTTTATATGTTTTAAAAGAAAAAATTTAGCTGAAGGCAAAAGACTGTTGGTGGTTTTTGGGGAAAAATCGCAAATTTTGATTTTTTTTTTCTAAATTATTGCTTTAAGCGAATGTTTTTTTTTGAGTTTAACATTATTTTTTTATTTAATCAAGAATTTATTTGGTTAAATAACTGATATTTAAAGCAATAAATTGGACCTGAGTCGGACCAATTCGGAATTTCACATTTTCAAATGGGAATATCTCAGGAGTTTTAGAAGAAAACTCCAACAAGTAAGTATAGTTTGCTGAAACCCGAGAAATTTAAAATCGCGGTTTCGGTTACTTTTCGGTTTTTGTAATATTAAATAAAATATAATTAAATAAGTATTCATAAAAAATTACATAGTTTTTATTAGATATTTCCCAGCACAAAATAACCTGGATTTGGAAAGCAGTAACTACTCAGCAAACTAGTCAAATCCAAATAAATGGTTGCAAAACAGCTTATACTGTATTATAACAGGTACTAATTTCTGTTCTGCAACTGGTTCTCTTTATATACGGTTTGTCCTATTTGCAATAGGTTCTTTACCTCCAAACAAGAACAGGTTGCTTTAGAACCGGGAAAGTGACACCTTACATTTTGACTCCCATGAACCTGTAACCGGTAGTAAAAGTAGTTGTCTAGAACCAGTTATAGAACTAGTTCTGCGACAGTGACACCTGACATTTCGACTCCCAGGAACCTGTTCTAGAACCGGTTCCATGTAACCGGTGGTAAAAGTAGTTGTCTAGAACAGGTTCAGAGGTAATCTATTCTAAAAAATTTTGATGGGAACGTTTGTATGCTTCCAAAATAGCGTTTCACCGCCTTGCATACTATAAAGCAATTAGGAAAGGCATTCTGTAGTGCTTCCTAAAATGCCTTCATTGAGGTAGTGAATAATGCTTACAATAAGGCAATAAAGAATGCATACCATGAAGCATTAATGTTGTCAACATACAAAAAAAAAGCGCTTCTTATTGCCTAAGAAGGCATGAATTTATTGCTTCTAAGAGCATTGAGGTGTAATGGTTAGCGCGTTGGACTGTTACACAGATGGTCCCGGGTTCGATTCCCAGTGACGACAACATTTAAATTTATTTCATCGGGATAAACATTAATTGCATTTATAGTAATTAAATGTGCTAAAGTCCCAAAACTTATTTAACAAATTGTGAAAAGCAATCTGATGTAGGCGTGTCCCTATCCGGATTTCATTCCTGCCTAAGGAAATCTTCAGGGGACTTTGTTATTAGAATTTCTAGAGATATTTGTTATGTTAAATCACAAACTCAATGAGAATTTCTTGTCCTCGTCTAGGAGCGATTTACAAAAATAATATGTATGAGTTTTCTGTCACTTATATGTATCGCTGCGCCCACCTTCGGTGTTCCCATAGCACTTAACCCCACCGAAGTCAAATAATGAATCGGGGCTATGAAACAAAAAGCTTCAATAAATTCGCCAACTCTACATCAGGTGGCGAGCAACAACTGTTCTAAAACTTATCTACTCGCCCAATTACAGTGTTGCCATGTTTGAAGCCCTTCATCTTTCACCACCTTTCATCTCTCCACTATCCCCTTTCCAAAGAAAGCAACACATTAATTAATAGGAAGAATTTCCTGAGTGTTGCTTCTCTTTTTTTTTTTTAAAAAAAAGAGCACATGAAAGAAGCGCTTTTCACCTGCTTAAAAGAGACATACCTAGTGGGACATCGCGAACAAAAATCATTCCTTCTAGATTTGCTTTGGAAACGCTTCTGGGTAAGCACTATTTTTTGCTGATTTATTAAAATTCAGTTGAATGTCTCGTTCAAATATTGCCACTAAATTCATTTTAAGACCTTTAAAGGATACAAAGAAAACCGTTATAAAATAATATTTTTAGTAATTTTTTTCGTCAACTCGTTAATTTCAGTTTATATCGCTGATCATGGAAAAAGAAAGTTCGTTTTGAAATTTTTTTTTTTTTATATCTGTGACAACCCTCTAACGGGTAAGGCTGCCTCAGGGCAGTCTTCATAAAATTTACCACAAATGCGTCAAATGAGCGTTTTATACTTAGAAATTAATATATTCCCATAGAAAACTAAATTTGCTAAATATTTTGCGAAGAAATTTTTCGTGTGCCATCTACTGGTTGGAAGCGAGAACGCTTCAAAATCAAAATTTCGTAAAATTACAATAAATAATTACTTTTGAAAAAACATAGTTTTCAACAATCTAAAAACCAATTTAAATTGACTAAACACACTTTATAATAAAATATAAGTAAGATTGAAGCTTTATCTTTAATAAGCTTCAATCTTACTTATATTTACTTTGGTTCAAGGACTCTCAGTACTTTATCAGGAGTCCTCTAAAAGACATCATCTTAACTTGTAAACTAATAGACGGATTTTTATGAAATTTGGCAGAAAGAAGACATTAAGTATTAATAGCAACGCGTTTGAAGTTTTAACAATATAAATTGAAGTTTCGATACTTTTTCGTCTAATTTCGCTTTTTCCAAAAGGCGAAAATCGTAATATCTTCTTAAATAGGAGCAGACAAAAAATAGTTTTTGGAGTATCGTTATATCTTGGTAAGAGAAATAATTTTTGTTCAAAACTTCTCTTTTATATGCTTTATTTTTCAAAATGCACCCTAAAATATTTTGGCTCATATCGCCTAAATTAGGCAACGATAAACAATTTTGTTGAAGAACTTATTATTTGTTTTTCGAGTGGAGCACAGAGTATTAATTTCGTTGCAAAACATCGTTTGACAGTTAGAGGGTTAAGTTTCTTGAAATAATATGTGAATCGCGAATTTCAAAATGGACTTAGCTCCTAAAATTCTAATTGTTATTGGACATAAAAAACTTAATATCTGTTAAATTGTTGGGCTTTTTAAAGTTTTTTTAGGTTATTAGCTCCAGGGAATGGTTATTTACACTAAGTTTAATAAAAAAAAAATTGAGCTAAGCCATTTTCGAAATCATGGTTTAGCTCAATAAATAAATTACGGGCTCAAAACAAAATTATTATTAAAGAAAAAGTAAACAATTTATTTATTTAATCGGTTAAAGTGATTTTAAAAACCAATTTGAATTTGTCGGTTCCGGTTTTGAAGCTTGGGAAACCAAGGTTTCATGTTTGTTTTGAGTCTCTACTAGATTAGAAACAAATAAATGGCCTGCACTCAAAATTAAGCTAAATGTGTCCTACTTTGGGGGTTTATATTGCCGTCCCTGGGGAGGGGGGGGGGAATCTGGGATGTGCAACATCAAAACTTCATTTCATTGCAATCAAAAAACTAGGTAAGAAATCTCTGTATTATTACCAAAAATTTTGTGATATATCCCACTGTGCGCTTTTTGCTAACGCGATAAATGCAAAACACGAGATATTTTAATTAAGTTTTCATTTATTTTACAACTATTGTCTTAATATCACACAACTTAAATACAAAAAAGGGACTAACTAATATATTTCAATATAAACCTCTCAGTCTTTCTTAATAATATTTTCAATACTAAATGCAGTAGACGTTTTATTATGGCCATTACAACTGGAATTTAAATCAGGACTACTACAGCAATTATTCTCTTTCTTTATGCTCGCCTTTGTTACTGATGAACAAGTCGGTGTGAAGGCGCTTGGTGATTGGGTTAGCATACGATCACTAGAACAACTACTATTTGATAGAGTATCACCGGAAAAGTCTAAAGATTCGATATCAGCATAAGATGCAGTTGAACCATTCAACGAAGGAGGAGCAGCAGGTAATAAAGACATAGAGGAGGAGGAAGATGGTGCATTCGTAAATTCATCTAGGGGTTGTGACGATTTTGACGAAGATGATGGATGATTTGAAGATTGTAGTGAAGAATTACCAAATAGTATATTGAATGGTGCTATTGAAGCTAAATATTGACGATGCATTTCAGTAATACGATCACTATAGTTTAAACACAAATTATTGGAATTAATATTAAACATTGAATCCATATTTGAAGATATTTCGCCATTCAGTGATTGATCACTAAGAGCTGCTTCAGAGGCCTGTAAGAAAAGGAGCACAATAAAAAAGATAAATATTTTATTTGTATATCTATATATTAGGTACCTTAAAAGATTCCCCTAGTAGGGTGCCAGTTTTTAAGCACTGCCTTTGCCTTCTTGTTCTTCGACGTCTATAATTTCCCTGTTCAAACATATCATTTGCCGACGCATCCAACATCCAATAGCTTCCTTTGCCAGCACTATCATTATCCTCTATGGTATTTTTATCTCGTGCTACTTTTACAAAACAATCATTCAGCGAAAGATTGTGTCGTATGGAATTTTGCCAACCTTGTTTATTTTCACGATAATAAGGAAATCTATAAGAAAATAACATAAATTCAATTATTTAAATAAAAATTTCAAAGAATTTTGTGTTTTTAAAATTGCTTAAAATTCCAAATATAAAAATGTAAATACACGGAGAAAATATATTCTTGCTGATTTACGATAAAAATTTTCCTATACTTTCTCAAAACTTTAATCGATTCAAAAAAAAGCTAAACATTTTAAAAACTGTGATGACAGAACTTTGGTTTGCTTAGCAAAAATTTAGTAGTCACAATCGCAACTAACATGATCAAATGTCAAGGAATTCTGTTTTCAAGGTGTACAGCAAAGAGTTTCAATCTATCCTCTGACGACGACGGATTGTAGCCATATAGTTAAGCTTATCAAAATGCAAAAACAAGGACGACCAAGATTTTGATTAAACGACTCAGATCAAAATACATTATTACATTTTCCGGTATAAAGATTATGTCCAAAAATGTTTTCCCAAAAATTGTTATACTCTAAGGCAGACACATTACTCATAAAGTTTGTTTTGTCTGTTGTATGTAATGTCTGGGTTTGAGTTAAGTCAATTATCGTTATTATCTGCAATAGATAAATGAAGATTGGGTGATGCCAATGAAACAATTGTATTGTTAAACTTTCTGAAAAGCAACAAATAAAATCTAGTATGACAATATTATAAAGGGTGTTTTTTATACAGGTATAGAACTTTAAGTTGGCAACACTTTATTAACTGGCGGCCGTTTTTTTTTTTTTTTTTAACCATAAACCATTGTGTATTATGTCACTCTACAGATCGCTAAAATGTACTTTTGAACAATTTAAAAATAAATTAGAAAGTATTCTTCAAGAAATTACAACTGATCAATATTTGGTTGTTGGTGATTTCAATGTGGATTTGTTATCCAATAACAGTGATACAAGAAGCTTAGATAATCTTTTTACTGAATTTGGATTTGAGTCATGTCATAAGCTAGTCACTAGACCGTTAAGTCAAACATCCATCGATTGTATATTTGGAAGTTTGATACAACAAGTTGAGATTTGTTCAATTGAAAACAAACTTTCAGATCATAATATAATAAGTTGCGATATGAGAATTAATCGATGTTTTAATGAAAAGTCACCAAAAAATGTGGCACAGGTTTGATTATAACAAGTTTGGGACTTTACTGGACCAAAATCTGAATCAAATAATTAGATGTAGTAATCCTTCAGATCAATGCAAACAATTAGTAGATGAACTATCTTCTGCAGGTTTTCAGTGTAATTCATCAAGTAGCACTACACAGAATATTCGTACAAAAATAACGCCCTGGATTACTAAAAACTTATCATCCCTATTGAATCTTAAGGAAAAAACTGTTAACTGCTAGAAGAAAGGATAGAAATAATAAATTCATATCTGAGCGTTTTGAAGAGAATAAGTAAAATTATTAAAACATGTAACAGAAATCTAATGAACGATTATTATGCCCGAAATTTACAACAAATTGGCGGTGACAAAAAGAAAACATGGAGGTTTCTAAACAGTGAACTAGGTAGAAATCGGCAAGCTACGCAACAAATTTTGAGCAAGATGGTAGCCTAGTAACAACAGATGTAGATTAGGGTAATAACTTTTTGCATTTTTTGCAAATATCAAATCTCCCCAGACAAAATCGTGTAGGGCATGGACAAATATTAAGAACTGCGTTTTTAGTTTTTCGCTATTGTTAAAAAAGGTTACGCACCAAACGCGTTAAAATTTTGAATCAAACAAAGTTAAAAAAAAAACTTTTTTTGATGCCTCAACGTCTGACCATCACATCTATATAATTAAGGCATGCTGATTTAAATAGTAAAGTCCGTTTTTTGGAGTCAATGGAAAAGTTTTCTTCCAAATTTGCTTTTAATTTCCGCTATTTTTTTGCAGTTTTTTTATATAAAAAAAAATCTGTTTTGACATATTTTATTTAATTTTTTTTTTTCAATAAAAATTCATGGCAATTCTTGTCAGTTTCATATATTGGTTGTAATTTGAAACAAAAAATTAAATCGGTTTGGTAAAAATGAATTATAAGAAAAGCAAAATAAGTGTTGAAAAAAAATTCCAAGATTTGGACCAAAAACTTAACTAAATTTCATGATGTTGTTAAAAACTGTAGAGATATACCTGTCGTTGATATTCCATTACATGAATTAAACAAAATGCCAAAGGAAGATGATACTATAGGAAGATTTAATGCGTTGCTCAATTTTGAAAAGTGTAAAGCAAAAAGGTATGTTATTATTTCTGATGAGCTATTAAATCTATGCCAGAAGCTTAAACTAAAGGCAATTCGTCATGATCGCGTGAAACATAAAGTTGAGATCTTAATTAAATATTATAAGAAGATGATAAAACGTCCTAAAGGAATTACATTTGACAAAGAATTTCATATTACAACTAACGCAAATGATTTAAAAATTGAATCAAAGGTAATTGAAGAAATATCCTCTGATTCAGAGTCTTCGTCAGTATTTCATAGTGACCAACATACCATTAACAAATTTTTCGAAAGCCCACGAGAGTTTCCTCAGACATTGGGTACCTACACCATCTACAATTCTAAATCAACAACGCAGTAATATTTGTGCGGAACGTGGAATAAAAATAGTACAAGATATATATCCGCTTTGTAAAACATCGCGTACTTTGAACCTAAAGTTTATATCTTACAATACCTACTTTTTATCATTTATTGTTATTATTTGTTTACATACTTACATATGTATAAAACATATTTTAAAAAAATTGTTATTAAAAAAAAATATATTAAAGGCATTTTAGAAATCGCTGTCGGTGCGTAAGGTTTTTTTTTACCAAATTGAACTGAAATAGTTTTTTTTTTTATCATTAATACAATATTTGCCATTAGAAAAGGGTGTTGGATCTAACAGAGTTGATATGTTTCGTCCGGCATCCGTGTTATCAGTTATAGATAAGGTTCTGGAAAAAATAATTTTTAGTCAGTTGTCTGACTATCTGGAAAGGAATAACATATTATTTGAGCGACAATTTGGGTTTTGTAAAGGCTCTGGAACAGATGAAGCTGTGGTTAACGTCATCGACTACATTTGCGGAGGCTTTGATGCTGGTTTTAATGGCGTGGCTGGAGTGTTTTTTGATCTTTCAAAAGCTTTTGATCTAGTTGATCATGATATCCTGATCAGCAAGTTAGAGTTAATGGGTGTGTCTAATAACTCTGTTAAGTTATTAAAAAGCTATTTAGAAAGTAGAAAGCACTTTGTACAATTTGGAGACGCTTGCAGTTCTATGCTAACAGTGAAATGTGGAGTACCTCAGGGTAGTGTGCTTGGTCCACTTTTATTTAAGATTTATATTAATGACATTGGCAATATCAAATTTAATGGAAAGCTGTTCATGTTTGCGGATGATATTTGCTTACTTTATCGCTATAAGCATGCTAGAGTGCTAGAAACCCAAGTTGGATATGATGCTTCAATTTTAGCTGAATATATATAAATAAGGCTCAATAAACTTGTTTTGAATGCAGACAAAACTAAATTCATAAGATTTAAGCCATACGTTCTAAGGAATGATCCAAAAATGTCTGTTTATATTGATGGTGTTTTAATAGAGGAATCGGACACAATAAAATATTTGGGTATGCTTTTTTGTAGTAACTTGCAGTGGGATCGTCACATTGATTTAATCAAATCTAAAATATCATCTGCTGTTGGCATATTATATAAATGTAAGCACAAATTTGATTTAAAAACTAAAATGCTAATTTATGAAAGTTTAATACATAGCCACTTGTCATACCTGCCCATGGATGGATGGAAGAATACTGATTCAATGAAGTCTTTACAGTCAGCACAAAACAAGGCTTTAAAGATTGTTTTTAACTTGCCAATAAGATATCATACATCAGATCTTTTTCAATATCATGCCATTAATATTTTACCTGTAAGAGGACTATATAAGGTGCAACTTGTAAAATATATTTTTAAATCAACAAGAAGACTTGGAAATACAAGGTGGCGCAAAAATAACCTTCCGATGTTTTTGGCTGTAATTTAAAAAAAAAAATTAAAAACTTTGATTCTTCTTGTGGATTATTTTTATTTGGTATTTTAATTTTTTTTACATCAAGTCGAGAATATGATGTCATGTAAATGGCCGCCGCCACAGTTGATTGTCATTTGAGCCCTTTTTATGGCATTTTCCATCACTTTGGTCCTCATATTCTTGACGGATATTGTCTTTAAGAGCTGCAAGAGTCTGAGGCTTGTTGACATAAACCCGAGACTTCAAAAAAGCCCCACAAAAAGAAGTCTGGAGCGGTCAAATCAGGCGATCTTGCTGGCCAGTGCAAATCGCCAAAACGGGAGAGTAGGCGCCCGGGAAATGCATCCTTCAGCATATCGGTTGTGGCACGTGCAGTGTGTGCCGTTGCACCGTCCTGTTGGAACCACATGTTTTCCAATCCCAATTCATCAAGTTGTGGCAAAAAGAACTCGTTGATCATTGCTCTGTAGCGCTCACCATTCACAGTAACCGTTTGGCCCGCGACGTCTTCGAAGAAAAAAAGGTCCGATGACTCCTCCAGCGAAAACAGCACACCATACAGTGACTTTGAGCGGGTGTAATGGCTCTTCGTGGGTTACACGCGGATTTTCAGTGCCCCAGAAGCGTAGATTTTGCTTATTTACGTACCCGCTAAGATGGAAATGGGCCTCATCACTCATGATTATTTTGGATGAAAAATCATCTTCCTCTTGGTGGTGATTAAGGATGGCTTGAGCGTATGTTACACGCGATTGGCGGTCAGCAGCTAACAGCTGATGCACCGTCTGGACTTTGTACGGAAACATCTTCAAATCTTGTACCAAAATTCGCTGTAAAGACCGTCGACTGATACCAATTTGCGTGGCACGTCGTCTGGTCGATGTCGACGGCGCTTCCATGACATCATCGGCTACAGCAGCAATATTCTCTGCAGAACGGCTACTCCGGGGTCTGCCACGCCTGGCAGCATCTCGTGTTGTGCCAGTCTCTTCGAGGCGAGCGGCTAAACGTCGCAGTGTTTCATCACCAGTAGGAGTTGGACGGCCAGGAAATCTGCGACGAAATTCACGTTGTGCCAAAGTCACCGACCGATTATTGGTCAAATAAGTAGTCACCAATATTCCGCGTTCTGGAGCAGTGTAGCGTAACATTGTTTATTAACGTGTATTTCGCATGTGTTTACTACACAAATGTCAAAACAGAACTGACATTAGGGGCCAATCGCAAAATTTATAGCATTTTCTGATAGGAGGATTACTTTTGCGCCACCTTGTACTTCGATCCGGTTCCAACAGAATGTTGAAGTTTCTCATCGGTTTACGAGACAGAGTCAAAATTTATTTGTAACCAGATGTCGTCTGGAATTGTCAAAGCAGCGAATTAGCTTTGCTGGGCCGAAAGAATTTAATGATCTTCCAAATACATTAAAAAATATTATGCCCTTATCTCAATTTAAAAGAGCGTTAAAATCTCATTTGTTGGCTAGCCGTGAAACACTTCTCAATTAAAATTAAAATTAAAAAAAAAAAAAAATAAAAAATTAAATAAAATGAACAAATTAAATACTTTATTTTTTAACCTTTGTAAATATTTTATTTGTAAATATGTAAATATTATTTTTATTAAAGTTTTTTATAATTACGTATGAATAATGATTAACCGTAGCCTTTTGCCTCTTTAATGCCATTTTTGATGCTGAGGCCTCAAATTAAAATTTGTAAACTATATTTTGAAAATAAAAACTACTTAATAAAAAAAAAAAAAAAAAAAAAAAAAAATCATTTAGGGACCTAATAGCAATTAAATATACCAACTAAAAATGAGTGTTATAAAAAAATATGCCTACACGCAAAAAACATAAAGTGTATTATTATCTAAGAACTTAGGTAAAATACAACTTGAATAGTTGTTTGGTTAGTTACACATTATCTCTGGAACAAGTGCAATAGACCAAAATCTGCAGAAGTGGTCACTGAAGTTTTAAGCGCCAATTTAATAACTCCATGCGTTACAAGGTGGAACTCACTTTATGATTCCGTTAAGAAGTTGCTGAGATACAAAACCAATTTACCCGAATTGTGTTATCGTCTGGGAATTCCCACCATTCTAAGTGATGAGGTTAAGTACTTAGTGGAATACATTAAGCTTATGGAGCCTAAAAGACTATGTATTTTGGTTACTTTGTTCCTGCTATAATGTCTTTAAGAATAAAACTTTGTCGTTTGGAGCGTGCGAACTTTAAGAGTTTAGCTGAAGTAAGCGAAAAAATGCAAGAATATTTACTCAAAAGATTTGAGAAATATTTCCTAATGAAGCTTGGGATGCTATTATTGCGGCTATATCTGTTCCTGAAATAAAATTAAGATTTTTAAAAGCTTTGTTGGAAAAAGCGACAACACAAACAGAAGATGAAGTGAAGAAAATGTTCAACACTTATGTACTTAAATATGGCAAAACACCCGAAGCTGAAACTCGTGCATACCTGCAACAAAACAGAATTCATTTCTAGATTTCGGGGAAGAAAGTAATGGTAAATTTGATACCTTAATTTTACGTTTAATATTTAATTTAATATATGTATTGTATTCTTAAACAGATGTTAGCGTACAGTGTGAATTATCTCCAGGAAACAGTTTTATACCTGGTCGAACAAGACACGACAACAAAGTGCCTAAATAATCACATTGCCATTAAAAATGTATTTCTCAAATACAATACTGCATTACCCTCATCTACACCTGCAGAACGATTGTTTTCATTCGCTGGGATTGTGAAACCTTCCAGAAGCCAAAAACTCAGCGATGTAAATTTGAAATGCATGTGTTGAGAAAAGCTAATAATATATGGTATCAATAAAAATAAAAATAGTATGTCGGCCAATTCTTTGATATTTGAAAAACTGAAAACGTTAATTTTTAAGTGGGTTCAAAAAGATTATAAATAGAAAATTATGATTGAAATTTGAAAACCCAAGGTCAGATTTTGACTTTTTAACAAAAAGTAATGGTACGCTTTAATTTTTTAACAAAAATTGTGATGCAATTTAATAAATTTGTTTTGTTAACATTTTACTGATTACTGCATTTTTTTCAGTAGTCAGTAAAAAATTACTGGTTACTGCAATTTTATTTCAGTAATCAGTAAAACATTACTGGTACTGGAATTTTTTTTCAGTAATCAGTAAAACGTTACTGGTTACTGCATTGTCTCTTTCAGTAATCAGTAACATTTTACTGATTACTGCCAATCGTAATGCAGTAAAAATATACTGCAGTGTGCCCATGTATGATTATGTCTCAACCCGTTTTCATAAGTATATAACAACTTGTGTCAACTCGTGTCAACTCTACCGTTTCCTTTTTCCGACAGCATAAAAAAGAAATAAGCTCACGCAAAAAATACACCGGTACGACTAACTTTTTTATTCATAACACACAGACTAACTTTTTAATTCATAAATCGACGCAGAAAGTGATTTTGAGTCGATCCATATAATAAAAGATGGGTATAGGTCCAATATTTTTGGTAGTTACAAACATCAGGGCAAACTCATTATACCCTAACCACATAGTGGAAAACTTTTGTATTCATAAATTTTGCACAAAATATCTGACCTTGGGTCAGAAAAATTCTTCTGGTATGCGCTGTACATACATATATATATATATATATATACTGTAACGTGTCCCCAACGGCACTGTTGTGGTGTTGCCAGCTAGCCTGCGTTGGCATACATCCCAGGTCGGATTCCAACCCACCACTTCAGCCCAGGGACAAGCACACTAAAAAAAACTAATAAAAATCAACACAAAAAAAAACTATCACACACAATGAACTTAAGAGGGAGGACAAGATCGAAAATCCCCCACATACGCCCTCCCAACCATGGTCACCAGATAGTACCACATTAATTTAATGGTGACCCCAAATCCCACACACACACTTACCTCACTTACCACACATACTCTAGAGACATTTATTCGTTCCCACGCATAGTTTAGGGACATTTGCTTACTTTGGGGACTGTCCCCAAAGTTTTCGCGCCTTTTCATACATCTAGCGTTTAAGATGAGGACAATTTTTTCGATACACCGCATATTTAGGGTACAATTTTGGCCATGTCCCTAAAGTATGCGCTACGCATACATATATATATATATATATATATATATGTATGCGTAGCGCATACTTTAGGGACATGGCCAAAATTGTCGCCGGAATATGCGGTGTATAGAAAAAATTGTCCTCATCTTAAACGCTAGATGTATGAAAAGGCGCGAAAATTTTGGGGACAGTCCCCAAAGTAAGGAAATGTCCCTAAACTATGCGGGGGAACGAATAAATGTCTCTGGACTATGCGCTGTGCATACATATATATATATATATATATATATATATGTACATGTGCATACATATATATATATATATATATATATATATATATATATGTATGCACAGCGCATACTCTAGAGACATTTATTCATTCCCCCGCATAGTTTAGGGACATTTGCTTACTTTGGGGACTGCCCCCAAAGTTTTCGCGCCTTTTCATACATCTAGCGTATTAGATGAGGACAATTTTTTCCATACACCGCATATTCCGGCGACAATTTTGGGCGTGTCCCTAAAGTATAAAGTATATATATATGTATGCACAGCGCATACTTTTGGGAAACGCCCAAAATTGTCCCCTAAGTATGCGGTGTATCAAACCAATTGCCCTCATCTTATACGCTAGATGTATGAAAATGTGTGAAAGCTTTGCGGACTGTCCCCAAAGTAAGTAAAAAACTATGCGGGGGAACGACTAAATGTCCCTGCAGTATGCGTCCGCATAGTTTAGGGGCATTTGCTTACTTTGGGGACTGTCCGCAAAGTTTTCGCGCCTTTTCATACATCTAGCGTATAAGATGAGGACAGTTGGTTCGATACACCGCATATTTCGGGGACAATTTTGGCCGTGTCCCTAAAGTATGCGCTGTGCATACATATACATAACCTTCACGGCGGTCCAATGGCTCCCGTGGTGAAAATTTAAAGTCTTTGGTAAGACCTTGTAGCCGAAGCTACTTCTACTATAACTCCGAAAAACTCGGCAGTGGTATACCATTGAATATGCGTAACGTGAAACCAGTGAACCATCTACCAAAGTAGATAGAACCAGAGGTAACCCGTTACAAATGGCATGATCTATTGTAAACCAATATCGGCCTCGAACTTGTCGTTGCCCAGGTGAAACCAACGTGGAGGTGATCTTAGGCACTTGCAAGCTAGACACCTTCACACCCTAAATTTTGCACAATTTGGAAGCGTTGTTCAGGTGTCAGTATATTAATGTTGAAATGCCAAACCAAACATAAATCACTTGACAGCTGACAGCTGTGGGCGTTGTGGTGTAATGGTTAGCGCGTTGGACTTTTACACAGAAGGTGCCGGGTTCGATCCCCGGTGCCGGCAACATCAAATTAATATGTATGAGTTTTTTCTATCCCTCATACGTATCGCAATGTCCACCTTCGGTGATCCCATAGCAATTAACCCCACCGAAGTAAAATAATGAATCAGGGCTATGAACCAAAAAGCTTCAATAAGTTCGCCAACTCTCCATCAGGTGGCGAGCAACAACTGTTCTAAGACTTATCATCTCGCGCAATTACAGTGTTGCCATGTCTGAAGCCCCTTCATCTTTCCCCACCTTTCATCTCTATACTATCCCTTTCCAAGAAAGTAACACACTAAATATAGGAAGTATTTCCTGAGTGTTGCCTCTCTTTTAAAAACTATACCAGGCAGTTTGATCATAATCATATCTAGAAATTCTTCACTTCGATTCACAACTACATTACAAATTAAATTTTCAGCTATAAAAATTGAAGTTCCTCCATACCCATCACTTCGGCAGCAGTGAACAGCTTTATACCCAGGTATTGAATATAAATTAACGCAGTTATCACTAAACCAAGTTTCCTGCGTGGCTATTACATTAGGAAGTTTATGAAATTGGCTCAAAAGTAATTTAAATTTGTTGAATTTGCTTAACGATGAAACACTTCTGACATTTATAAAAATTAAATTGAAATAATTTGAATTTATTTTCGAAACAGCTTCATTATATGATTTTAAATTGAAAAAGTATTCAGAGTTATTCATTATATAAAGAAAAAAAAAAAATGTATGTAAACGACAAAATATAATTAAATACTTAATTAGGCGACTGGAACGAATTATGATCATCACCATCCTCTTCTTCCTCTTCTGCACTTTCAGATGAATCATCATTTATTGTGGTTACATGACTTCTTCTTACGGCTGGTATACCTTTAGAATTTTATCAACATCATCCATAGATCTTATAAAAATAACTCGAGATCTTTCATCTTTTCTTACAAAAACTTTAGCACCTCTTGCAAAAACAAATTTGTAACCCACAGCTTTAACAGATTTCGCATAATTCAGAAGTTCCATAGACTCTCTGCACAAAAAATCATTAATGAAAACAGTTTTGAACTCTTCACTTAGCCTCAGCTTGGACTTTTCAGCCATAAACTTTTGTTTTTGAGTTTTTGTTGAAAATTTTACAACGACTGATTTTTTCTTTTGGTACAAATTTACTGATTACTGCATTTTTTCAGTAATCAATAAAAAAATACTGGTTACTGCAATTTTTTTCCAGTAATCAGTAAAACGTTACTGGTACTGCAATTTTATTTCAGTAATCAGTAAAACGTTACTGGTTACTGTAATTTTCTTTCAGTAATCAGTAACAGTTTACTGGTAATGATAATTTCGTTGCAGTAACCAGTTAATTTTTTTTTACTGAAATTTTACTGGTACTGCAATATGCCCATCTATGGACATAGTGCGCCTAATTGTTAAATTATATTAATGGGTAAAATCTTTTTTATTTCGACAGGTATATTTACATAGGTATTTTTCAAAAACATTAATAGTCGGAACTTGAGTTATATAGTTTAAATAAATGACAAAATGGGAAATAAAATTAAATAACAGGTAAATGGTTAAAAACTTCTCTATCTTGAACCAATATCACTTTTACGTTCGCTGCTTAATAAATTATATTTTAACTCGGGCTCTTAAAAAAAAGTCAACCTAAAAAGTTTACGGGGGACAAAGTTTGGCATTTTCTGACAAAATTTAACTTACAAAATTATTAAAAAGTATTAGTTGTAAAATCAACTGCAAAAAAAAGACATTATATAAAAAAAAAACCTTTTTTTAACCTTTTAACACTTCACTTTTGTAAAAAATTGAACTAAAAATAAAAATGTATTTTAAACCCTCCATAACTTTTTTTTATTATCGGATATTTATGTTTTATAGCAAAAATTAAAGGCTTAAGTCGCACATACCAATCAAAACAAAATTGCATATCAAAATTCCAGTCCAATCAAAAGTTAGGGATTTTTGACCGTCTTTTCGTGAAATGGTCCACTGTGCGGCATGAATTTTATGACCTTAAAATTAAAAATTCCAAATTTTCAAAATAATATCTATCATCAGTAATGGTCGTAAAATAATTTTTTTTAAAAAAGGTTTTAATAAATCCCATTCATTTACTTTAGAAGGATATATAAAAAAAAACTACAACAAAACCAGTTTTCTTTTCGTATTTAACATGAAATTTGAGAAATTACTATGTAAATTTCATGATAATGGAAATGGGTATCAAGTACCAAGGAATTCAAAAGACCTATTTAAGAAAATTTTTAATACGCTAATACATTGCTTAAAGTAATAGAGATTTAAATTTGTAAAACTATAAATTTTTAAATTAAAGGTCATCAAAATTACCCTTAAATAATAATTTGATCCGCGAATAATTGAGTTTGGTAGCCGGGAACGCTTGAGTAGTGATAAAACCTGTTTTGTGAAAACATAACAGAACAACAAAAATAAATAAAATGTTTATATTTCGTAACTTTTTGGATAATTCCTATCTCAGCGTTTCCGCTAAATTAAGCTAAATAATGAAAAAAGGTTTTCGTTAAAACGCTCTAATACTTTGACGACGAATGATTGATATATGTCCAATTTTTATGTTTTGTTGTATTAGCTACTCTTTTTAACAGATTTTTGTGATGTGTATCGAAAAAGGATAGATGTAGCTTTCAGATCATACCAACCACTTGGACGGACCAATATTGTCTAAGAGCCGATTAGGATGACCCCAAAGTTAATTTTTGGTGTATATTTTTGTTGGCAGTACATGGTCCAATCCTTCCAGTTTAAAGAAACATAGAAATATTTGAAATTCATTCATTAAATATTGGACATATATATCCCATTGGTCGCCAAAGGTAAAAAGAGAGTAGGTTTTTTGTTCAGTTTTTTTTGTTTTTCTGTTCCTATAGAAATGTAAGCAATTTTTGTTTGATTTTATTTATAAAAAGTGATAATTATAGATTTTTATTTTCTAATTCCAAATCTGGTCTCCAATTTCAAAATATCTTTGAACTACACTCAAAAAAAGTCTTTTAAGTCAGCAACATTTTTGCTTTAAGTATCAATACAGAAAAATCAGCAAAAATATTAGTAAATTTAGTAAAAATTTAGCAAATTTTTTGCTAATATTAGCAATTTTTCTGTAAGCATCCTCCCTGCAAAAGTGATGCTAACTTCACATACTTTTTTATGAGTGTACATTAAAAATTCGACTGAAGCTATATTAAAAATAGTTAAAGAACAAGTGTCATACACTGATAAAATTTTCTGCGTTGTATTAATGAAATCCATCAGTAATACAATGATTTTTTCATTAAAAAGTCCCCAAAAAAAGTTTCTTTTAATAAATGAAATATTTTCATTAATATAATTTTAATTTTACATCTCGCTGAAACACGACTTGAACCCCTCATCAACCACCAACATGTAAAGTACCGATTGACCTAAATAACAAAAACAAAGCTTATTTAGACTTTTTGTATATTCTATTGCTTTGGTGAGGTATTTGTTCACTAATTTTGTACGTTGACCACCAAGAGAATATATATGTCCCATATATTTCTTCATAGAAGGAGTTGCAAAAAATATTTTTGACTACACTTTTCCTAGAAACGCGAACTCGCAAAAAAATTACACATTTTTCAGCACTTTAAGTTAGGTCGTCAAAAGGTTAATGACCATGTCTCGGGATTTGAAATTTTGATTGTTTTTAACAACTTTACAAATAGCAGTTCTTTGAATTTAACTATACGTGAAAATTCTTAATTGGGCCTTACAATTTGTATATTCAAATTTAATAATACTTATTTTATAAAAAAGATCAGCAAATGAATATACAAAATGAATTTTATAGTTTTAAGTCAAATTAATTTTTTTGTAACTACCATACTTATTAATCGGGATTTATTAGGCCCCAAGGGCTTGAAATCCATAAATAAAAATAAATAAAAAAAAAAAATTAATACATTTGAGCTTTTTTATGACTGAAAACGCTTTAAATGTGTTTGAAATACCGATACCGAATAAAATAACATCAAATCTGTACTTAATTCGGTTCGGTTGTCAACCTTGCTTAAGGTGATAACAGAAAATTTTTTGAAAATTTCTAAAATTATCGCACCCACCCGCCAAAACCAGGGGTAGATCTGCCACTGTATAGCAACCATAACAATCGGTCGCAGCTATCGAAGCATTCACAGAAAAAATTATGGGCCAAAAATATATATTAATCGACTGTTTGAATATCAATGGCAATTTAAACAATTTTTTTAATTGATTCAATTAAAAAATTTATTGAATTTTCTAATATATCCATACAGTGTTGACAACGTGTAAACAAAATTTTTAAAAATTTGGCAAACTATTTTTTTTATTTTATTTAGATTAAATAATCAAACAAAGGATTAATTATATCAATATATTATTTAATTTGTAAATAAAAGAAAAAAAATCGCAAATGATTAACTTTTAATAAGTTGAATAGTTTACCGATTTCAAATACACGCAAAATCGTAGTTATTTCACTAGAGTTTGCAACACTCTTTTTGTTGAGATATTCGTGTACGCACGAAAACTTAATTTAGTTTCGTGTTTTATCTGTGGTAATAAAAGTGGACATGTGGCTTTAAATAAACCTTATCGAAAAAGGACAATTAAACTATTATTTTTGTAAATAATTAAATTTTCAATAAGTATAAGTGTGATTAAACTATCATTTTAAAGTGCGTGTGATTTTTTTAAGAAAGCAATTCAATTACAAGAAAAAGTTCAAGACAGACAAGCAAAACAAAAATTTTGTCTTTACTTTTATTTGTTTTCTTATAATACATTTTTATATTAAAAAGCTTTAATTTTATTATAAATAAAATGTCAATTTAATTTACAAACCTACATTTCTTTTTTTATTTAATTGGCCCCCATTAAATAAAAAAAGAAATAAACAAAAATAAAAAAAATACGAGTTTTCAATTAAAACTACCATTGTTTTCTTCTCAAGTTTCAATTAAAGCTTTAATCAATTTAACTAAACTTTTTAATTGAGGTTGTAAAGAAAAACAATAACTCTTTTAATTGATATTATTATTATTTTAATTGAAAGAGTTTTAATAAACTGTCTGCAAATTTTTTTAGTTAATACTATCATTTCAGTGGTAGGTGCAAAATCATTAAAATATTAATTGATTCAATAAAATTTTTAATTGAATCCCGTTTTTAGTTTTTCTGTGTTCGATTGGCAACAAATATGGTAGCCAAGGCCGAGTATTTACCTAAGTATATACATATAAAGGGTTATACAAAATATGCACTTCCGACCTTGGGATCACACTATTTGGCTCTGACGCTAAATTGATCCGTAACACTGTTAATATTAAAACAAAAATTTTTCTCATAACCCCCAATTTGTAATTCTTTGAAAAGTGTAGAGTGCTCACTTTAGAAAATTTCCGAAATTTTTAAAAATTATTGCACCCACCCGCCAAAACAAGGCCTAAATCCGCCACTGTATAGCAACCATAACAATCGGTCGCAGCTACCGAAACATTCGATTGGTAACAAATATGGTAGATAAGACCGAGTATTTACCTAAGTATATATAAAGAGTTATACGAAATATACACTTTCGATTTGGAATCACACTTTTTGTCTCCGACGCTAAATTGATCCGTAACACTGTTAAAATCCAAAAAAAAAAATTTTCTCACAATCCCCATTTTGTAATTCTTTGAAAAGGGCAGAGTTCTCACTTTAGGCTTGGTGACTATTACCAAAAAAATTTTCGTAAACTTTTGTTTGGGGATAAGATCCATTCACACTACATTACAAGACCTAATCTCAAGACTTCATAAATAAAAGTCCGTTTTTTAGTATTTTTTGTTAAGTGATAAAAGTTTTTTATCGAAGAAATCCTTCAAGATTTGAGTCCTGTTCTCATACTTACTTATCCATAATAAATTTGTATATTCCACTCAATGTTAAACGCTGATTTGGTGCGCTACTTATGGCCATAGCGATCAGAGCAATGTAAGAAAATGGCGGCTTTTCAGGACGATGAGAATTTTGTAGAAATGACCAAGGATATGACCACATATTATTTTGCATGCTCATTAATGGATGTATATTTGGTATATTTGTATAGAAATATGGATTGGGAGAAGCCGACGGCGAATTATCCGATAATATAGCAGGAATAGGTGGACTGTCAATTGATGGATCTAAATAATTGGAACGTTGCAACATATTAGCACTGTTGGGTAATTGAGCTAAATTTAAGTAGTATGGTGAGGGTAACATGACTATCACAATTACACTTGATTAATTAAATAGTTTTTTTTTTTTTAATATTTCGAGTGTTTTAAACTCAATTTTTTATCACTTTATAAATAATTATTCCGCTATTTATTTAAAAATATATTTTCTGTGTTTTTTTTTTTTTTTTGTAGTTTTTTAATTATTTTACGTATGGTAACCGATATTCCATTTCCTAGGGCGTTTTTACAATTCTTTTCCGTTTTGTGTACTTACTCGACAACGTCGAAGTGAAAAAACATCAATCGTTAAAAATTATTTCTAGTATTTAGTCAAATTCTTGTGATGATTTTGAAATGAAAAATAATTCTCAGCCAGAATTTTAAGTTCTCAGAGGATAGAAAAAGATGATCTATGTAAACAAAATTCACACGTACGGCTGAAATGTTACGCTTTCTTAATCAATTGTATGGAAGAATAACAACATATTGTCAGTGAGTTGTGCGCGATCTGTGGGATGATCTTTGAATATATTTTGAATATAGAGCGCGCTCCACATTTTCAAATACAATATTATCTCTCCTAAGAAAACACAAGAAAGAACAAAAAAGTCATAAAATTTTCCTCAATTTTCCTCCCATTCAATATGTTAAAAGGCAAGTAGTAAACAATTGATCACATGTTGATTTTTAGAAAAAAAAAAATCAAAAAAACACTTAAAAGGCACGAGTACTAGTGCTCACATGTTTATATCCCTTTTCTTCTATGTTGTTGATATTTATCACAAAAATTACCATAAAAAAGGGTTCTGGCAAACTGATCATAAAAAAGTCGTAAAATTTTTGTTTAACTGTTTATAATTAAAACTTTCACTTTCTCTTTTCCGAACTTATTCTATATTGAGATTCTAGTGTCATTTCCAGGCATTCTCTAATCCACAGAAAGTCTCTTCTATTCAGGTAAGGGAATGTTCCCTACTGTGGCCTATTCCCTAAAGTGGACCTCTCGTTTTGTTCTGTATTGTTGCATGAATATGTCAAAACTGTCAAAACTGTCATTAAGTTAAATTTCGCTATCACTAATTTCAAAAAGTTACCAAGAAAAATGTGTGCTTCAACATTTTTCTTGGTTTTGTCGTGTCGTTGCAAAAAACGCAATATAAAGTGTAATATTCCGTAATTATAAAAAGTGAATTACAAACAAGTTTTATAGAATTTTCCAAGTCGGCTTTGTAACCGGTGAGAATTTTATTCACAATTTAAACAAAACTAATTGACTCCATAAACGCATATAATAAATAAAACAATAATGTCAAAAATTTAATTTTCATAATGTTCCTTAAAGTGGACCTTTGATAAGGGACTAAATTTCTATGAAAACGATAAAAAATATAAAACACAAACTAATAGTTTTTATCAAGAGAGAAAATTTTTTGGACTACCCAGCTAAATTTTTTAGAACAGATTACCTTTCAACCTGTTCTAGAACAGCTTCTTTTATCACCGGTTACATGGAACCAGTTCTAGAACAGGTTCCTGGGAGTCAAAATGTAAGGTTTCACTGTCCCAGAACCAGTTCTATAACTGGTTCTAGTTCCGGTTCTACAACAACCTGTTCTAGATTGGAGGTAAAGAGCAGAGAACGAAGCCGACATTTAATTGTCGCCGGCGGCGGCTAATCAAAAATATACTCGGCGGCGGCTGAAAGTCGACTAAAGCCAAACAATTTTCGGCGGCGGCGGCTAAACGAAAAAAAAGTCGGCGGCGACTATAAATCGACTGAGCCTATGGGTAAAAAGTGTATTATAATTTAATTCACTTATTTATTTGTAATCTAAGCAAATTTTACAAAATTTCATGTTTTCCAATATGTGTCTATCTTTTATGTATAGACTACCAAAATGCCTCAAACACTCCGATAAACCCGTTAGGTTTACTTGAACCTTTGCTATTTTTTTTATTTATTTCATTTCATCTACAGAATTTAATTCTTACAGATTACTAAACTAGAAGAAAACTTAAAAACTAATTATAATGTTTAAATAAAAACAACTTAAACTTATCTTTATTTACATTAAAGTTTAAAATTGGAGCAAAACTATTACATAAGTGTAAACATCTTGCAATCGGCTCATTTTCCGGCGTAGTTTGTTCTATGAACAGATTCTTCGAAAATCCGGTTTACCCTTAAATCTCTTGGAGGGCGATATAATATAAAATGATCACTAATTTCGGAACAATTTATTTCACCAGTTATAACATTATAAACAAACATTATTGCGGAATATAACCTACGATCTTCCAAAGATTGTAAGCCTAGCATTTTCCTCCTAACATTATAGGATGGTAAATCATAAGGCCAAATTAATTTCAAGACCGACTTAACAAAAATCTTTTGAACACGTTCAATTCGATTTGATGTACCTATTTGATTTGGACACCAAATAATAGAGCAATATTCCAATTTACTACGGACCAACGAAATAAACAACGTTTTAAGCGTATAAGGATCTTTAAAATCCTTGGAATTTCTCCTTACAAAGCCAAGCATACTATAAGCCTTAGAAGTTATACAGTCTATGTGGCTAGAAAAAGACATTTTGCTGTCGAAAATAACTCCTAAGTCCTTCACCTCAATTGAACGTGTAAGTGAAGAACCACCTATATCATAATCGAAAACTATAGGATTAAAACAACGAGTGTAGGACACTGTACAACATTTAGATACATTTATCCCTATCTCATTTTCGATGCACCAAACTGATAAACTTGTTATATCAGATTGCAGTTTACTGCAATCATCGATATTAGATATTCTTGAATATATTTTCAAGTCATCAGCAAACAAAAGACACTTTGAATATTTTAAGATTAACGGTAAATCGTTAATGAATATAATAAAAAGTAAAGGGCCAATGTGGGTTCCCTGGGGAATACCAGAATAGGCGTCAATTAAACGCGAAGAAATAGAATTGCCAATTGAAACATTAAGATATCTGTTTAATAGAAAATTTTTAAAAAATGTTAAAAGATTGTGTGATAATCCAAACCTGCTAAGTTTCCGCAATAGAAGATTATGACTTACGGTATCAAAGGCCTTAGCAAAGTCTGTATAAATAACATCGCACTGTGATCTTACTTCCATTGAGTTAATAATATCGCGTGATATTAACATTAAATTTGTAGTAGTGGATCTACCAGACATAAAACCATGCTGACAAGCGGAAATTGAACTTTTGACATGATCAAAAAGTTTGTCCTTTATAATCCTATCAAATATTTTCGCGAAAACGCATTGTTTAACTATCGGTCTATAGTTAGTGACTTGGCTACGATCACCCGATTTAAAAATGGGGACGATGGAGCAGAATTTCCAACTATCCAAAAACTTACCATGCTTGATACATGTATTAAAAAGAATAGAAATTGCTGTAACAATATGTTGTGAACATTTCTTAAAGAATAAAGAAGGATATGAACCAACGGAGCACTTAGTTTCATTGTTTAAAGCACTTATTGCATCCATTACATCCTCAACACTAATATTGAAATCTAATAATAAGCCAGAATCCTGACCGGGCTGAAAGTTATCACTAATAGAATTAGGCTTTACAAAAGTGCTTTGAAAATAGTCCGCAAAAAGATTGCATGATTCAGCATTTCCATCAGACACTGAGTTACCATAAAACAAACGCTTAGGTATGCTATTATTATCCTTTTTGCTATTAATAAAATGCCTGAAAGCTGAAGAATCAGATTTTATTCTGGTCTCCATATCAAAAATATATTGTTTAAAAAGGAAATTTCTAAAGAAATTAAATTCGTTGCGTACCAAAATAAATTTACCTCGATCTACATCATTTCCAGAATTTTTAAACTTTTTATATGCTTTGTTCTTAATGTTCTTCATGTGGCACAGCCTAGAATTGAACCAAGGAGGTTTATGATTTAACCTTAGCGTTAATAGAGGCACATTTAATCTAATGGCCTCATCAAAATGGGTACAAATAATTGAGTAAATAGTGTCCGGATTGTCTAAGAGAGATATCAAAGACCAATCCACTGTTTCAAAATACTCATTTAGATGACAGAAATTAGCTTTATTAAAATTGTATTTAAAAATGGGTACCGAAGGATCTTTATCATAAGTGAAAAATTCAAAATTAAAATCAAGCGCCTTGAAATAAATGTATTTACATCAGTAGAAGCATCTGAGTTAGAATCAGAATCAGATGAAATTGTGGGATTAGCTTGTCTAGTATGAAAAAAGTTTTTTATATTTTTTTGAGCAACTATGATAATGACTAGAGAAAAAACAAACACTCTATAAATAGAAATCGTTCGTGGTAAATTTCATTCTAACTCAACACACAGAGTAATGTGGGATTTAAAAGTTACCCAATTTCTTTAACATGTGAGTTAAATAGATGATATTTACGATTAACACTAAAATGGCACGAAGAATGTTGATGAAGACCGTAGTGGGTCGGAAAATGCATTCCATTCATGCTAGTGTCTAATAACTTTTTCTGTGTTTTTTTCTAATAGTCAAAGTAAATTATCATATAAAAATTATAATTTTTCTGTTAATTTAGAGAAAAATTTGTCATGATCTAAAACCGAACAAATAAAATCTCACACATAAATTTATAGATCAACGATAAAATTCACTATTGAACCACTCACCAGGTACAGTGCAAAAATCATTTAATGTATTTGCTCGTCATATGTATTAATAAAAAAAATCTTTAATGTTTGTTGATATGCTTTGCTAATGTAAAAGGATAGTATATGATGACATTAGAGAAAAAAACTGCCATTTAAAGTTTAACTAAAAGTTAAACTGGCAACTATGATAATGACTAGAGAAAAAACAAACACTCTATAAATAGAAATCGTTCGTGGTAAATTTCATTCTAACTCAACACACAGAGTAATGTGGGATTTAAAAGTTACCCAATTTCTTTAACATGTGAGTTAAATAGATGATATTTACGATTAACACTAAAATGGCACGAAGAATGTTGATGAAGACCGTAGTGGGTCGGAAAATGCATTCCATTCATGCTAGTGTCTAATAACTTTTTCTGTGTTTTTTTCTAATAGTCAAAGTAAATTATCATATAAAAATTATAATTTTTCTGTTAATTTAGAGAAAAATTTGTCATGATCTAAAACCGAACAAATAAAATCTCACACATTTTTCATAAATTTAATGAAAAATTTCAATTCAAAAATTCATTGATATCATGCAGATAATTATTTTTATCAATTTAAAGGCTTTAGATTCTTTTCCTGTGTTTATAATTTAAATTTTCTTGTGGTCATAAATTTAATTAATTCATGGGTCGGTTTTGTCCCCCTTCCACTATGGGTTAAATCTTTTTTGAATAAAAGTAAAAATAATAATAGTCTAACAAAATTTAGATGACATTTTTCCGAAAATTATGAAAGGTGTTATTCTGTATAATAATTTAATAGTGGGTCCTTTTTGGCCAAAAGTGTAAAAATTAACCCTGTATGTTTAAATTTATTTTCATCGGGATAAACATTAATTGCATTTATAGTAATTAAATGTGCTAAAGTCCCAAAACTTATTTAACAAATTGTGAAAAACAATCTGATGTAGGCGTGTCCCTATCCGGATTTCATTCCTGCCTAAGGAAATCTTCAGGGGACTTTGTTATTGGAATTTCTAGAGATATTTGTTATGTTAAATCACAAACTCAATGAGAATTTCTTGTCCTCGTCTAGGAGCGAGATTCAAAATTTAAAATATCAAAGAAAAAACAAAAACAACAACAAAATATTGTCACAATTGGCTTTGTCATCTTCCAAATACTACTCTGTTTTTTGACAGACCTAGCAATGTAGTGACGTTTATTCAAGTAAATCAACAATAGAAAATCATATGTTTTTATTAGTGTCAGTTACATTTAAATTTGCACAAGCACCTGCATATTTGTTATTTAAATTTATTTTCATCTGGATAAACATTAATTGCATTTATAGTAATTAAATGTGCTAAAGTCCCAAAACTTATTTAATTTATATTGTTTTATCAAATTAAAGCCTTTACAATCTTGTAGTCATAAATAGAATTAAGCCTATTAAGCTGATGTATTTAAATTTTGGAGTACTCCACTTAGGATTTTAATATATCCTAACTAGCAGGTTTAGCACAACATTATTAGGGAACATTCCCTTATATATTTTTTTTAAATATTGCCTTTTCTTTCTGTTTAATTTCTATTAACCGCATTAATCATTGTTGCAATTGCATGCGGTCAGATCGATAAAATCCCTATAAAAATAATTGTACGAGTATATTTTCCTAGCCCAGGGAGTAACAGGGTGCTGCTGTTTTTCAGTTGTAATTTTTCGGTAGCTTTGATATCGTTCGAATTGTTTTGAATTGTTCGTTGGTGGTAGACCTCGTATGTGTAAATATTTTGAAATTATAAAATAGTGTCTATAAACAAATAAAAGAATAATTGGTTTTTATTTGAATATCTCAGTGATAGTTTGCCTTCTCCGCACTTCTTTGCTGCATGTGTCTGGTTTTGTATTTAGTATTTGTGTTCTTGTGGTGTTTATGATTTAATTCCACATCAAAGTAAAATAATTTTAATGTTTAATTTGGGTTTTATTATTAGGAAAAACATTAGGTAGTTTTCTTTTATATGGAAGTTGTACAATATTATAGAAAAGCTTTGACAAAACGGCATGCCAAAATAGACCCATGTAAAAGTTTTTTTTTAAGAACATATGACTAAAAGAGTAAATTTAAAATTAACAAGTTTTTAAATAAAAATTAGTAATACTACAAATATAAATTTGATTATAGGAGAGAGGGCCGTAAGATGAAAAATTCGTTAAAAATTGTGTAGCAGCACCTCATGCTTTCTGTCATTGTTGTGGTTTGGGTAGACGCAGTTTTCTTTGCATATCCAAAGATAAAATATTAGCTAGTTTTGCTATTCCAAAGACGAAAGAATTTTTGTGTTCGAAATATTCTTGAAAAAATCCGAATCTGAGGTCAAAAACGTTCCACCAGCTCCTCTTCCCGAGTTATGGACCATTCTTTTTTGCCCTCTTAGACGAGCAAAACTGATTTATTGGTCAATATTGCGGAGATGTCTTTTAAATCTTCTTTCTTATGGATTTGAATCCTACATAAATTTAGCTCTCATTTGCGAAAAACTATGCCGGCAAGGGTATTTTGGAATCCCGGAGGGGTTTCGAAAATAATAGTTTTTGAAATTATACTTACAACATTCAGATTTATTCAAAGATTTTGAAATATTAAAAGCATATTTATAAAATGCACTTTAGAGTGGTCCAAAAAAAGATGAACGTTCGAATTTACGATCTCCATATGGTTGGCTCTATTCCTGAATGTCTAAAAATGGCATGTGCCAAGTTTCAGCTAAATTCGTTAACATTTAGAGCTCGCAGAAAAAGTTAACTTTTAAAGGGTTGGCCGAAATTTATTTAGGAATATGAAATCAAAATTTAAAAAAAATTATTCGCTGTTTAAAAAAAAAAAAACTATACGTAAAAATACAAATTTTTGTTAAAATTGTAAAATTTTATGAAAAGATGTAAGTAAAAATGCAACTTACAGTTATATTAGTTTTTTGTTTTTATATACATCGAGATTATTTTTATGTTATTTTCAATTTATAACGAGCTTTCAACCTCCGTATATTTACAAAAATAAAGCAAATCAAACATATTAGCTAGGTTGATACTAGTATTTCGATCTGGCTAAAGATCTCATCAGAGCCCAAAGTTTTAGAAAAGTTAGAGCCTCCATAATAGGCAGAACTTTAACAAAAAACCTATTAATAATCAATTTTGCTCCATTCTTGTCTTCGTAGTAATCAAGCACGTGGTTAGGTCTTTTCCTAACAAGCATCATGACGTTACTAAACTTTGAAGACCAAAAATGTTCTATTTATATAAAAAAATTTTAGTTTGTACTCTGGCTCAAGTAATATTTTTTACAGTTATATTAGTTTTTTGTTTTTATATACATCGAGATTATATTTATGTTATTTTCAAGTTATAACGAGCTTTCAACCTCCGTATATTTACAAAAATAAAGCAAATCAAACATATTAGCTAGGTTGATACTACGTCATGAACAAGTTTCTTAAATCTGATATTAATTTGAATGAAGATTAGGAATCTGCAATCGAAATAAAAAAAAAAAAGTTAGTGGCTTTTAAATTAATCGTGCACACAGAGAAATAAAGTGCCAACCGAATTGAAAGGTGTATTTTAATGGTAACAACATATAAATTCAGTTAGCATAACGATATTTACATTATATATACGAGTATTTTGGGCGTTGCAACTAAAATTCAGTTGAATTAATCGAACTTTGTTGTGAAAACTAATGTACAATTGCACCAACCGACTGATATTCGTTGTAACCGAATTTGAGACTGAATTTCAGTTGACAAATAGCTATAGTTTTCTCTGTGTGTGTTTATCACAGATTCCAAAAAAAATAGATTTTTGTGGTATTTTTCTAATTACCTGAAAGCGATGTCATTGAAAAATCCAACTGGTTATAGTTTTGCAATCTACTTACCAACAACTTTTATCATATATGGTTTTAATTTTAGAAAGGATAACAGATATCCTTGCAGTTGAACTTAAATTTTGGCTTTTTTAGTTTTTCAGTTAGAGGATATTCCACAGAAATATATCCATGCGAAAAAATAATTTTCACAGCGTTTATAATATGAAAACCACTTGATTAAATTCGAACATTTTTTTATATAAAATATTCCATTTTCGCGAATTCGGCGACTTCGATTAAAATTTGGATTTCATAGTCGTAATTTAGATTGATGTGTCGCGATCATAATAATTATTTTTAATTTTTTCTCTTTATATTTTATTTTTTGATTCAAATAAAGTAATAGAACCGAATTACGGGCATTCGTGATCGAGTGCAATCGTTGAAAACAGTTTGTTTTACTGATTAACTACAAAAATACCATTAATGAAAACACCAAGTTTTATATTTATTTCCAATCAATTTTGTTGATCGCGAATGTTGTACTTCGGACAACATTCCCGATCAAAAAATTTCATCTAAATGTTTTTTGTTCGGAAATAGAAAATTAATTTCGATCGAAAATTACGATCACTTCAATTTCGATCTGCGACTCCTAAACAACATTTTTTTGAGAATTTTTTGGCAGACCATATTTATTTTCATAATGGCTTATTTTAAGGGTTTTAAGGGAGCTCGCGAATTCCAACTTTTTTTTTTGACGACTAATAAATAAAACGAGGTGTCAAACTTGGAAGTCCATTAGGTACATTCAGAAATATGTGGAAAATAGGCGAAAGTTTTGATTCAAATGTTTTGTTGAAGTACACTAGGCGGCCTATATTTTATTTAGGAGGCGAAAATACTAAGAAGAAGTTTTATTATAAGTCTGTGCAAAAACCTTTCTCTATCCTGAAAAATCACTAATTTATAGCAACCTCTATATAATAACCGATTTGGCTCAAGTTTGGACTAAGCATCATTGGAACAAGAACAGCTTTATGGAGTTCTAAAATTCGTCTATACAAGCTGCGACATCTATATCAAGTCTTTTTATTTGTTCTCGTGCTATGAATGTCTTTATCAGCACAATTTTGTTAGCAACAAACACTAGTAAAATATTAGTTTAAAATTAGTTTTTCAGTAAAACAGTTCAACAAAGTTTTTTTGCTGAAAACTCAATTTCATCAAAAAATTGCTGTATTTTAGATTAGATTTATTTATGACGCTTAACAAAATTTTCAAGAAACTTTTTTTTTTGAGTGTGTGACCATTAGGGAAACTTTATGATGATGATTTTAAGATTTATGATGCCGTGGTGCGTAGTACCATTTGAGCTAATCTAACAAAAAACTTTTTGAATCTAACTTTGAGGCCTTCGGATATTGCCCCACAGACTTAACAATTCTAGACATTGGGACTGTAAACGAAAATTTTTCAGACTTAATTAGTCTATTCGCAAGTAATAAAATGTATCTATAGACAATTAAATATGTTAAAAAATTACAGTAAAGCGCTAAAAGCAGCACAACATTTATTTTTATCCCTAGGCCCCAGTCTCCACTAAGTTTCGTCAAAAAATCTCCAGCGGTATAAGTTCAGTCGTCAACGGGTTAATCCCATATATTAATTTAACTCTGCCAATCCAATTATACATAACGTATGATATAACATATTGTAAGATACAATTTAATATGGCGTTTTACAAAAAATTACAGTGGCAAGTAAAATTGCATCTTACTTACTATACACTCAAATAAAAAAGTTAGTAAAGTCAGCAAAAATGTGGCTGAGTCAGTAAATTTTAGTCAGGAGGCTGCTTGCAAAAAAATTGCTAATGTCAGCAAAATCTCTTGCTGAAAATTAGCGAGCTTATTTTTAGCAACAAAATTAGTAGATTCAGCAAAAGTTTTGCTTTGTGGATTAGAATCTAAAACCCCTTGCTAAACATTAATACAATTTTTGCTGAATATTAGTTGACTGAAAAAAAACTCAAAAAATTTGTAGAAAACTTTTACTTTAGTTAATTTATTTTGGCTGAAAATCATAAAACATAATTTTTGTGATTCTTTTTAAAATAATTTACAATACGTTGCAAAATATAAAAATTTTCATACGCCCACATTGACGAAATGAATTAATGTAATATCTGCAAATATATAGAAATAATTATATATAAGATAAACAAAATTATCTTTCAACTACTTACATCAATGGTTGTCTCAATGATGCTATCTTTTAAAGGAATGCTAATGCCGCAGATAATTATAGAAACGAAACGAAAAAATAACAAAATGTAACATATACAAAACCGTTTTTTTGCAATAAGAAAAAAGGAAACATAAAAATTTACCTAAGATGTATGTCTTTGTCTTTCGACTTTAGTCTGTCTACCTGCTGCATATTGGTTATCAACTTGACCCTCAATTTGACTACAAATACACATTTAATCTTTTTTAAATTTAAATATTTACAATTTATTACAATTTATTATTTATTTCATTGACTGTCCTATGCTAACAAGATTAAATCTTATA